>PVHY01028962.1:0-14735 GCA_004024945.1 Uropsilus gracilis | reverse complement strand
TTTCCAGTCTGACCTCTAAGTCTCTTATCCATTTTGAGTTGATTTTTGTACATGGAGTAAGGGAGTTTTCTTGGTTCATTTTTTTGCATGTCTTAGTCCAATTTCCCCAGCACCATTTATTGAAGAGGCTATCTTTGTTCCAATATAAGTTTTTCATTCCTTTGTCAAAGATTAGTTAACTATGTGTGGTTTTATTTCAGAGCACTCAATTCTGTTTAATTGGTCTGACTGTCTGGTTTTGTACCAATATCATGCTGTTTTAATTATTATGGCTTTGCAGTACAGTTTGAAGTTTGGAATTGTAATACCTGCATTCTCTTTTTTTCTGGTCAGTAGCCTTTTTGATATGCAGTAGTTTTTGTCCTATCTCTTTAAAAAAAGTCATTGGGATTTTTATTGGGATTGCATTGAATCTTTAGATTGCCTTTTGTGGTATGGTCATTTTGATAATATTTATTCTTCCAATCTATGAAAAGGGAATGTCTTTCCATTTCCTTATGTCTTCTTCTATCTCTTTTAGGAGTGTTCTAAAATTTTCTTCGTATAATTCTTTCACGTTTTTTGTTAGGGTTATTCCCAAGTATTTAATTATTTTTGGTGTGATGGTAAATGGGATGGTTTTTTCTGATTTTTTCTTCTTCTATTTGACTTTTTGCATATAGGAAAGCCACTGTGTGTTGATTTTGTATCCAGCTACCGTACTGAACTGGTTTATTATTTCAAATAGTCTTTCTGTGGATTTTTTGTGGTTTTCTATATAGAGAATCATGTCATCAGCATATACTGATAGCTTCAGTCCCTCTTTACCTATTTGTATCCCTCTTATGTCTTTCTCTTGTCTTATTGCCCTAGCTAGAACTTCCAATACAATGTTAAAGAGTAGTGGGGAGAGTGGGCATCCTTGCCTAGTTCCAGATATCAATTGGAATGATTTTAGTTTTTCCCCATTTAGGGTGATATTTACCATAGGTTTGTCATAGATGGCTTTTATTATGTTGAGGTAAATTCCTTTAATCCCTAAATTTCAAGTGCTTTTATCATGAATGGATGCTGGAGGTTTTTTTTTTTTTTTTTTGACTAAATTCTTTACTGATTGTGGTGAGTAAAATCATACACTGCCCCCAAAAGATAGATATATCCTATGACAATCTTCCATAGCAGAAGGAAACTCTCCAATATAATTAAGATTATGTATAATACCAAAAAAATTACCCAAGTCCTTATAAGGGAGAACCCTCCCCCAGTCAGAGTGGTGCTTTTACTAAGTTTGAAGACAAAGTAAGTGAGCTAGGAGCCAAAGAATGGGAGTGTGTGAGTGGCCTCTAGAATACAGAATAATTAAAGAAAATGATTCTTCACAAGTCTCCAGAAAGAAATGCATCTATGCTGACCTCTTGATTTTAGTTTATGAGATACACATCAAAATTCTGATCTTCAAATATTGATATAATAAATATGTGGTGTTTCAAGGCACTGTTGTTACAGTAGCAATGGAAAAGTAATCTCCTGAGGAGAGTGAGGATCAGAGTGGGACACACACATGTGCACACACCTCAGCCTTAGATTTACATGAATCTTACTATAGGTTTTATAATCTCACACTAACCTGGATGAAAAGACTGTATTTTCTCTGAAGTCTCCCTTCTGTGGATCAAGGACAGATTTTATAGCAGCAGGAGATGTTATTTCTGGAACTGACATGAAAATATTTTAACAGAGTAAAGATATATTATGACATCAGATTTTATGGATGGTTAGTTTAAGACACATTGTTTTGAAGAGCATGTCTGTGTCTTCTCTAAACTCACAGTAGAATCTGTTGTTTATTATACTTGATGATATCAGTTATATTAGGACAACATGGTTAAATAACATCTTCCTGTCCACTGATAGGAAAGATATTATGCCATTGGAACGAAAGTTAGCATTATTACAAAACAGCAACTATATAACTCTGTACAGTGCATGTTATATTACTTTTCTCTGCCTAAAATATGAATAATATTAACAATATTCAAGAGATGAGAAAGTAACAACTGGACTTAAACAAAATTATAATGGATAAATCTAATGATGTAACAGTAATCAAAAGTAAACCACTGATTTGTATTAATATATTGGAGGTTTTCAATTTCCCTCCTTTGCATTTTATCTGATGCTGTTTTTGAATGTAATCTGATTTAAAATAATTTACATATTACACTAAGATATGCTATTATGTGGAATATTTTAAAACATTTCAGTATTTTACTATTTTAAATATAGTGAAAGTATATTTTGCATAAAACTATGTTCTATATAGCCCTCTGAATGTCTGCTTTTATCTGACCCTACCACAACATGTACACTGGATATTAAATATTGTTCTTTTTTTATTTTAAATTTTCAAAGTGAAGGACCATGGTTTTACACCCTTGATAACATTCTGACTTATAGGGTTTCTATCCTTAGGTATCATCAGTGTAGCCCTCCCTCTATCACAGCCCATTGTGCTCTCATATCCCTTCTCCTTTCCCCTCTCCCAACCCTCAGATCTAGGGTCAGCTTTCAAGGGTTGGTTTTAAAGTTTGACTTTGTCCTACCATTTGTTTGACTTTTCTATATTGCACACATAAGTTGACACCATCCAGTATTTATCTGTTTCCTTCTGGTTTATTTCAGGTAGCATAATCCTTAAACACAGTTCTTATTAATTATGTAACTCTGGATATCTAGTAATCATTTTCTAAAATGATGTTTTGAAAAGGATTCAGATGACCCATTTAATGACCTTGGGAAAGTCATGCATGATAAAATGCTATTGTGGTCACAGTGGGGAAAACTGCTTGCTAGAAGTTAACTTCTCATTTGCCAATTCTAAAAATCGTATGCATTATATATATATATATATATATATATATATATATATATATATATATGTGTGTGTGTGTGTGTGTGTGTGTGGTGTGTGTGCATTATATATATATATACACACACACATTCTGTATCATGTGGTTTGAGTGAGTGCAATAATGTAGTTAATTTATTTTGAGATGTAGAAGTTAGGAGTCAGAATACAGAAAGAAAACTTTCTTAAATAGTATGTTATCAAAGTCATAATTATGGGCACCTTGGTTTCTATATCTCTGATAATATCTAAAGATTCATGCAGAATGCACCTCAGAGTTGTCTATTCAGGGAACTTATTTTCAACCAGTTCTTTTATCCAATTAGTCACAGATTGATTATGGGTTTTTAACTCCTTTCCCGAAATTCTCAAGTTTGTGCATGCATATGCATGAATTGAATTTCTCTAAACATTCTATACTCTGATACCAGAGAAACCCTAGGACATCAAGAGAGAAGTGTGGTTGTATTAAGATAAGCTGTTGTAAATTTTATTTGCAAAAGTAGTTATTGCAATAATGACTGGGACAGAAACTGGGGCTTTAGAAATGGTGGAAAAATACACATTTACCTGCCTACTTATACCCTACATATAGTTATATTAAGATAACATCTTCATATGCATACATGTATTTCTAACAGCATTGCTTATTCCAAAAATGATTTGTCAACATTATAAAATCCATGTATGCATCCCTGTAGGTGTATGCACAAATGCAAATAATTTCCAAGAATAGTTTTATTTTTTTTCAGTTTAGACCAGGAATGAGCAAACACTTCAGATAATACCATAATTTAAAATGTGCAAAGCACATCAACATTATACATGTCCTTCTTGGTACAATTGAGCAAAAAGCTGCAAAAGTTGATTGGCATGAATAAAAGACCATATTTAGAGTGGGAATTTTCAGCCCTATGGCTGTGCTCTGGAAAGGGACTGGTTATCAATATTTAAGTTTTGGAGTCTACAAACTCTCAGATCCAAGTACTCAAGTCTGCCCATTACAGGATAAAAGAGATCATAAATAATACCCAAATAATGAATGCATATGCTGTGTTCTATAAGGCTTTATTTGGGAAAAAAAAAAAAAAAGGAAGTGGTAGTTTGTTGCTGCCTTGTTTTAATAATGAGAACATAAATTTTTCATAGAAAATTTCATCCATTTTAAGTACTTACAAAATTTGATATTAAAAGTTTTGAAAATAGAAAAAATGAGCAGAAATTACCAGGCCTCATATGAGCATGATTTGTTAAAACCTATTTGATAACCTTCACATACTGACAGTATAAGGAATTGTATTGGGGTTGTATTCAGGAAGCTGGTATCTAATCTCCTGTCTACTTTATTCTTTTTGACAAAATCATTGTCATCTGTGCTTAAATTTTATCTTTTTCCCATTGAGGGGACACTTTTTGACATCATTGTTTTTGTATTGAAAGTTAAGATGTATCTCCTCAGATTAATTTCATTGTTTTCAAATGGAAGCAACAATAGGAAGTTCTAGCATTGTTCTGTGCCTGCATATAATAAGCATTTAATAAATACCAGGAAAATCTCAGCCATATTAAATGCACAACAGGTATGTCCAGTTACTGAAATTGTTGTAGCCACACGAACTGTGCAAATGTGCCCTGATTAGGACATTTTGCCTAAAATACACATCAGCTATTTAAATCAGCAGTAGTGCCTCCTTTGGTAGTAGAACCCCTAACAGTCCTCACAGTGGAATACCTGGGCAGGAATTTATATACACCAACACCATGAAACCTTAGAAACATGAAATTCTATCATTCAGAGTCATATCAGTGATTGATTTAAAAAAAAATATTAGTGATAATAAATATAGCAGTTAAGTGTATGAAGTAGAGATTACCCTAAACGTTTTCAAGCAGAAACACTAGCAAACTCTTCATCTTCTCTCTTACAAGTGTGACATCTCCCTTCCTCAAAGATTATTGCCTAATGGATCTGCTTCCCTATGAGACAGGTAGTCAATTGATTCACATGAAGTGAACTCACTTCCTGGGTAGGTACAAGGGGGACTTTCCAGGAATACATCATTGAAGGAAGGGGAAACCTCATCAATTTTTTTTTTTAATAGAGCTAGCTTAGTGGGTTGGGCACAACTTCCTTTAGAATGGCCTTTAAACATCAATATCATGGAGTGAGAATTCACAATTGCAGCACTCATTTAGCAAGGATCAATAAGCTTCAGTCTAAAATCTCTTCCATCATCAGTGGAGAGAGGAATATCCCAGTAATTGCTGTCTTACTTGGCTGTGGGTTTCGAGTACTCAATGTCTGAAGGAATGGTGGAATCCCCTGTCAGAAGCAAGTAGCATTCAGCATGGAATCATTCTCTCACAACAGTACTTCTTTGGGAATGTATTTCTAAAATCATTAAAGATGTACTGTCTTTTCAGGTGGTGCTTAAGTGAATTGTGGCAAAGAGATGTAGAGACAGGTCCTCTCTCTCTCTCTGAGAGAGAGAGAAGACCTGGGGTTATCTTAATTTACCAAGTACAGTAAAATATTTTAGTGCAAACATCCAAGAAATTTTCTTATAATCATTTCTCCATTCGGTTATTTAGGTCACTTTCTTGTTGCTATCTGGTGATAATTTTTCATTTGTTAATTTAATCAACATTCACTGTCACCTATTTCTGGCTCAGACATTGTACTAAGTACTAAAAATAATGGGATAAATAACAAAATGTCACCTTTATTTTTGAGGAATTAGCATTATAATTTGAAGAAATGCATGGATTAGGGGTTATGGTGTACACTATTAAGATGATTATTTGAGAGAAGTATGGCTATACTTAATGTTTGGATATTTCTCAGCAAGTAGACACAATGAAGGAGAGAATTTATAATAGAGTGTGATGTTTTAAGTTCAGAATTCATCTAAACTGCTTTCTGATTGCCTACTTCTACTAAGTTTTATTTTGTTTTTTTCCTTGGGCAATTCTTTTGGTAATTATAACCTAGCAACTATGGTCTTCTCCGCTCCCCTTTATTTGAAATTTGGATTTGAATTAATTTTTTTATTATTTTAATTTTGGCACTGTTTGAGGAAAATTTTTAGTTTGAATATGTGGTTTTATGTGCCAAATTCTCTGGGGTAAAAGCAGAACACTCCCTCTCCTGCTTAGGGAATACATTTTAGAACTCTCTAAATTTGTTTGCCTTCTACTCAAGCCCTCTAATATCTCTGAGGATAGAAGTGCAATATACATGTTGTGCAAGGGTGCATAGTCTTATAATTTTCCTTGCAGAGCCATTCAAATTTTTCTAGAGGCAATAGTATCTGAGATGAGACTTAGTAGATTAATTTTTTTTTCTATCTAGTTAAGCTTAAAGGAACAGTCCAGGTAAATAGATTCCTGTGTTCAACTGCCAAGAGAAGTACAAATATACTTGGGAGCTGTAAACTCATTGGAAAAAGCTAAATTACCAAGTGTAAGATGAAGTGGTTCAGAGACATGGCTATATCACAAAGAGGCCAATAGACCTTGATCAATGTTCAGATTGTAGTAGATATTAATATGAGCCAGTGAAAGATGCAAACAGGGTCATGAAGTAACAAATTCTTGCAATGATTAGTTCAATATAGATGGAATAAAGGAAGCAAAAAAACAGATTTATGAGACAATGACTAGAATCAGGATGTCATATAGCAAGGGTCTGGAATACACCATAGTATCAGAGATGGAGCACATGAGAAGACTTTGGCATCAGGTTGGTTCTGATTTGAGGACTTTGTTCTGAAAATTCACTGCATCAGCATAATAGCTGAAACCAGTGAGAATGTGCTGCATGAGAAGAAAATGCCAGGGTGCACCTGTCAGTCTGTGAGACACTAAGACAAGTAACCCAGGTGTGGTAATGATGGGGAGAGTCCCTTACACTGTCTTTCTATCTCTTGGTGTCTCTTTTATTTTCTGCCCTGTCACATAACTTTCCCAAATTACAATCTTTTGTGTATGCTTTCTACATATAGTGTTAATTGTAGAATAGTAGATGCTACAATGGATTAATAACTAGAAAAAGAAATTCTCACTAATAATTATTGTGAGAGAAATACATAAATATTCATTACATTTGTCAGTTCTATGCTTATATGGATGTATTCATAAGTTAAAATAAAACATTATCTTAGGCTGAGCATGGTGGCCCATGCCTGTTAGCGGCAGCCTAGGAAGCCGCGGCTGGGGTCAGGGATCACAGCTGGAGTCCAGCCAGGGGCATGTAGCAAGATGTAGTTCCAAAAAATATAGTTGGGTGTGGAGGCACATGCCTGTAATCCCAGCTACTTGGGAAGTTAAGGCTGGGGATCACTTGAGTACCCCGGACAATGTGAGCCACAGGTGAAAGTAGTGAGACCTAGTCTCAAAAAAAAAAAAAAAATATGTTGCTAAACCAGTTAATTTGCTCCTTTACACATAAACTGTTCAAGTAGGGACAAAGTGGACACGACTTCATTTGTGTTGTCCTATAGACTTTTACTGGAGAAGGCAGCTGACATCAGAAGTTATGCGTGTATAGCTGATCCTTGAACATCAGGGAATGAACTGTGCACGTCCACATTTATGTAGACATTTTTCAATAAATACAACGCAGCTTTTAAAATGTATACTTTTTCTTTTATGTTCTTAATGACATTTTCTTTTCTCTAGTTTGCTTTATGGTAAACTTACAATGAATTACAGATTATGCAGTCCATACCATAGAACAAGAAATATTTGCTAATAGACTATTTGTGTTATCATAAGACTTCCAGTCAAAAGCAGGCTAATAGTTAAGTTTCTGAGCAGTCAAAAGTAATATTTTTTTTTTACTTCATGGGAGTTTTAGTCCCTAATACCCATGGTATCTGAGGGTCAATTGATCTGATGTTTACCCTCACTTGAATAAACACTGCATTGTGTTTTGAGTCCGTGGTACTACAGGCAATGTGAACCTGTGGTTCCACAGGCAAAAATAGCGAGACCTAGTCTCAAAACAACAACAACAACAACAACACTCGTATGTACTCCAAAGACAAAGGTGCACATTTTATCTATTAAGCTTTGTGTTAGATTCTTTCCATGAAAATGTTGTTGCTCAGTGGGAAAAAAAGAACAAAGAACACACACACAAAAAAAACGCTGGTTGATGATTTTGACCAGTTGGCTGCATTCAGTGTAAATGGTTATGTGGGCTTATTCTGATGATATTTAGAAGGACTGTTTCTGTGGAACTTGTTATAATGACAGTATGACAGATGTTCAAACTCAGTTGCCAGTTTTCAAGAGAGGTATCTGATAACAAAGCACAACTGAGTCCTGAGTCCAGTGTTTAGTTATCATGGTGAAACCAGGTGTACCTGTTTTTTTAATTTTATGTTTTTATTGATTGCACACATATGTATGTGTATATATATATATAATGGATATATATATCTTTATATATGTTAATGAATATATATATTAATTATATATATATATTATATGTTAATATATATATAATTAATATATATATTACATATAATATAATTAATATTATATGTTAATGAATATATATGTTAATGAATATATATTCATTAACATATATAAAGATATATATATCCATTATATATATATACATACATATGTGTGCAATCAATAAAAAACATATATATATATATATATATATATATATATATATATATATATAAAACCACTGTCTACCCCAAGGTTCTCCCATCACTCTATCACCCATGTATGATTTCAGTCTTTTGTTCTCTCCCCCTACCCTGTTTTCTTCCTTCTCTCCCTCTTTCACTCTATATTCCAATTCTGTATTTTTGGCACTTTTATATTTCTCTTGCCTGTTGATTTGTTTGTTTATTTTTCCTAAATCCCTCATATAAATGAGACTGTCCCGTATTTCTCTCTTTTCTTTCTGGCATATAACCACTGACTTGATTCCTTCTAGATCCATACTTGTTGCTGCAAATGACATAAGGTTATCTTCATGGATTTATGCATACTGTCCCATTACATAAATATATCACATCTTTTTCAACCACTCATCAGTGTGGGGGCATTTCAGTTGTTTCCATATCTTGTAAATTGTAAATAGTGCTGCAATAAATATGTGCATACAAGCATCCTTTTTAATTAGTGATTTTGTATCTTTGGGTAGACTCAGAGTAGTGGGTTTGCTAGATCAAATGATAAGTCCATCTTCAGTAGTTTGAGGGTCCTCCAAACAGCATTCTGTAGTGACTGGACCAGTTTGTACTCCCACCAGTGTAAAAGTGTACCTTTTTTCTCTACATCTGAGTCAGTACTTGTTGTTGCCTGTTTTGCTTGTTTGTTTTTTAAGATGGGGCATTCTTACTGGTGTAAAATGGTATCTCAGTGTGATTTTGATTTGTATTTCTCTGATTATTAGTGATGTGCAGCATATTTTTCACATGCCTATTTGTCACCTGTATTTCCTCATCAAAAAATCACAGAAAAAAAAAGTAATTGAAATAATAAACCAGTTCAGTTAGGTAGCTGACTACAAAATAAGCATGCAGAAATCAGTGGCCTTCTTGTATGCAAACAGATCAGTCAGAAGAACAAGAAATTAAATTAAAAAACTACTCCATTTACCTTTACACCACTAAAAGTTAAATACCTGGTAATAAACCTAATAAAATACTTGAAGAATCTATAGAAAGAAAACTACAAAACCATTCCTGAAAGTAATAGAAGACATGAAAAAATTGTAAGGCATTCCCTGCTCATGGAGTGGCAGAATCAACATTATCAAAATGGCTATTCTACCAAAAGCAATCTACAGATTCAATGCAATCCCAGTAAAAATCCCAAGGACATTTTTTATAGAATTAGAACAAAAATTACTGAAATTCATCTGGAATAGCAAAAGAGCTCAAATATTGAAAATCCTCCTGATCGAAAAAAAAAGGAGAGGATGGAGGAGGTATTACAATCCCTGACTTCAACTCATACTATGAAGTCATAATAATTAAAACAGCATGGTACTGGTGCAAAAACAGACAATCAGACCAATGGATCAGAATCAAGTGCCCAGAAATAAAACCACACATATATGGGCAATTAATTTTTCACAAAGGGGCAAAAAACATATATTGGAATAAGGATAGCCACTTCACAAATGGTGCTGGGAAAACCGGACCAAGACATGAAAAAAATAAACCAAGACAACTCCCTCCCACCATGAACAAAAACCAACTCAAAATGGATAAAAGACTTGGATGTAAGACCTGAAACCATAAAATATATAGAAGAAAACCTGGGCCAAAGCCTCCATAAATTCCACTAAAGAAATCCATTTATGGGCACATATATAACTAGCAAAAATGAAGGAAAATGTAGCAGCTGGGACTACATCAAACTTAAAAGCTTCTGTACAACAAATGAGACAATAAACAAAACAGAAAGAAACCCAGTTGAGTGGGAGAAAATTTTTGTTCTCCATACAAGTGATAAGGGTCAGATAATAAAGATCCACATAGAAATTACACAAATTAGCAAAAACAAAGCAAAAAACCGAGGTGATCCTTTCTAAGGAAGACACAGAAAAAAAAAAAATCCAAATGAATAGGATACCTAAAAGTTGATGAGACAAAATCAATAGCACACCAATATAATAAAATGGGCAACTATGTTAAGGCTATGCATTTTGAAGGTTTGTCTGTCTATTCCTTTGTTATTCTTCATGCTTTCGTGTCTTTGTGTGTGTGTGTGTGTGTGTATGTATGTGTGTGAGTGTTTGTAGGGAAGGGAAAGAAAGAGGCAAGAAAGGTAGGAACAAAGCTAGAATTTGGTTTGCCCAATTTTTACTTTAATAACATAAAATCATTTTCCTCAGGTACTTCATTCACAATTTACTGTTACCTTCAATCAAAAATATTTCAAGGCAACTACTCAAGTCTCTGTAACTCTTTCTAAAACAGTCACTGAGGAAATAGTCATTGAATTTTAACTTTTTTTTTCTTGCCTTCTGCTTTCAGAATAAATCTTGGTACTGCTGTAGAACTCCCTGGATGAAAATCAAGAGTTTTGTTTTATTTTTTCTCTTACATTTTGTTAATAAACAAAGTGCATCTCTAGTATCTTGCTAACATTTATACAAGAGCCAACTGCCATGAGTAATAGACGAGGTAGTGGAAAAATACTCATCATAATAGAAAGAACAGGAAAAAATTTAATTATAATAATACTTTCATTAGTTTGCTAGGGCAACTACAATAGAAGACTGGATGACTTATACTATAAAACCTTACTGTTTCAGTTACGCAGGTAAGAAGTTTAAACTCAAGGGATCCACAGATTTGCATCCTTTCGTGGGCTATGAATTTGTTCCATGCCTCTTATCTAGTTTCTGGTGTATTCTTTTTTTATCAAACTTTAGTATTCTTTGACTTGTGCATACATTCCTCTGATAACTACGCTTAACTTTACATGGTGTTTTTCGTACATACATGTATGTCAGTAAATCCCCTTATGTTTTTTATCATGAAAGCAGGATTTCTGACCATTTGCTAGATAATGTACCAGATAATATGCCAAGTTACATAGAGCACACTTAATAATCATGACAGTCGGAGTGTGATATATTAGTAGCCTAATTTTATAAAAGGCTATCAAAGAGTAAAATCCTCAAAGATACAATTAACAAGACAATTGTTTACAAATGTTCGTGAGTTTGTCTGTGAGCATCACTTGGCAAGGTCTAAAGATATTTTTGGCTGTCACAGAAGACATACTACTGGCATCTAGGTGCAGAGACAAGGAAGACTGCTAATCTCCCTAAAATGTAGAATACAGACTGTTTCTTCCCACAATAGGAATTGCTAAGCCCAAACTGCCAATAGTGACAAGACTGAGAAATCTTGTAAGCATAAAGTTCAGGCTTTAAAACAAGTCAAATTAAATTATATGGTAGTTTTATTTTTACTAATTTTAGAATCCTCGGTACTGATTTCTATAGGGACTGGACCATTCTGCATTCCTACCAACAGTGTATAAGGATTATTTTTTTTATTTCACATCCTTGTTAGTACTATTTCTGGTACTTTTGTTCTGTCTTAATATAGGCCATTCTCACAGGTGTGAGATAATATGCTTTTGACTTGCATTTCCCTGATAATAAGTATACAAAAACACATATCGGGCCATCTTAATCTTGACATCAGGATAGACAGTGATATAGTGTGCATATATATGTGTGTGTGTGTGTTTGTGCAATCAATAAAATTTCTCTTTTAAATCAACAAGGATGTCAAATGCAAAATTATTGCTGACAAATGAACATGAATTATCACACTGAAGAGGATAGACCAAAAAGAACTAATCCGAAAATGCTTTGGAAAATTGGTGGCATGATACAAAGTTTAAAACAAATGTGTGAATCCAACTTGGTAGTGAATAGCTTGCACACCAGCAACATAGAGCGGCTCAAGTGAGGGCTCCAGCCAGCACCAGATGACTTCTGGTTGCCAAGTTAATGCACCTGGAAGATAGGGTGGGGCTGCAAGCTTTGCAAATGAATGGACCTCTACCATTAAGACTGAGGCTCAGACTGATTTTCTACTGGCCCATGGTAATCCAACTTCACTGCAAAGAGCCTGCACCCCACAGCCCAGAAGCCCATACTAGAGAACTAAGGACACTCACTACCAAAGAACGTCAAGATACCCCAGTCACAAAGGTTTACATGACAAGCTCTAGACACTTGGAGACATGAAAAAAAAAAAATTAGGAACCATTAATCTAAAAGAGGAGAAGCAACGTAAAATGAAGACAGACAATACAATAGAAACCACATCTAGTCACCACATCCACTCTCTGAAAATACTATTTTGTCCCCCAAAACAGTCTATGGAAACAAGATATAATCACTACAGCAGCAAAAAGCACAAAGGCAGAATTAACCACAATTAGATAGACTTCAATATACCATCTAATACTAGAGCAGTAGTTACTCAATAAGAAGAGTAAGTCCAACAGGGAAACACAGGAAGGAGGAAGAATACAAATATACAAGGTTTATACTCACCACCAAAGGATAAACAATCTGCAGAAACCAACATGGATGACAAGGAAGAAATGCTTTATATGTCAGACAAAGAATTCACAATCAACATGATAAAAGAACTCAAAGAGGCCAGGGAAGAAGGGGAAAAGAGGGAAAGCAAGAGGTTTGAAGCTTCCACTAAGCTAAAAGAAATAGCAGAAAAATATAGAAAGCAATGCAGCAAATGAGCAATACCACTGATGAACAGAAAAATGAAATTGAAGCCCTAATTAAAAAGCTGCAGGACTGGCCAGCTGTTTTGAGTGCCAGAAGCATCCACTCCAGGGCCCAGCTTGCGCGGGCTGAGGCTCACGGCAGCTGAGTCTCACTGGTGACAGGGAAACACAAGTCCCTCGACCAACGCACCAGCAGCTGGGTGAGAGCTCCGCGGAAGTCAGGTGAGGTCTCCTCCCGACGACTGCCCCCTCAGGGACCAGAGGGTTGCTAAGGCAACGGTCCTAGGACAAAGGCCCAGCTCTGCATTTTGCAACTGAAAGAAGCCTTCTCCTCGGCCAGGTTGAGGCTGAACTGAGTGTGTTTGAACTGGGGGTGCCTGGACAGCTGTCTTAACTGCCAGCAGCTTCCTCCCCAAACCCAAAAGCGCCTGCGCTGCTACGTGGCACCGGCACAAACTCAGAAATCAAGGACACTCACTACCAGAAGCACATAGGCAAAGTTATCCACAACTATATAGATTTCAACATGCCTAATACTAGAGCAGTAGTCACCCAATATGTAGAGCAGATCTGAAAGGAAAACACAGGAAGGAGGAAGACCATAAATACTCAAGCAAGCCCTAAGAAAAATAACTCCCCACCAAAGGATAAACAACCTGAAGAAATCAATTTGGATGACATGGAAGAAATGCTTCATATGTCAGACAAAGAATTCAGAATCAAAATGATGAAAGTACTCAAAGAATCCAAGGATGAGAGGGAGAAAAGGGAATGCAAAAGGGAAGAAGCATTCAACGAATAAAGAGAAGTAGTAGAAAAATGTAAACAAGAATGTAGTAAAATGGGCAACATCATCAACATACAGAAAAATGAAATTGAAACACTAAATAAGAAACTACAGGAGATGCAATGCGTAAAACGAGAAATAGAAGAACTCAAGAATGCAGGGAAGAGCCAGGAAAGCAAAATAGAAGAAATAGAGGAAAGAATCAGCACACTAGAGGATACAGAAGTAGAAAGAACAAAGAAAGAGAAAGAGAGAGAAAAGCAGAATAAGAAAACAGAAGAAAAAATCAGAGATCTGTCAGATACCCTAAAGAAAACAAATATAAGAATAATTGGAATACCGGAAGGGAAAGAAAAAGACATAGGATCTGAAAGGTTCTTCAATGAAATAATGGAGGAGAATTTCCCAAATCTGAAGAAAGAAACGAAAATAGACATACACGAAGCAAAAAGGACACCAAACTACTTTAATGAAAGAAGAAACACAGCAAGACACATCATAGTAAAACTTGCAAAAGTTAAAGATAAAGAAAAAATTATGAGAATAACAAGAGAAAGGAAACAGATAACCTACAAAGGAAAACCGATCAGACTGACCTCTGACTTCTGAGAGGAGACACTCCAGGCAAGGAGAGAATGGCATCACATCTTCAAAACACTCCAGGACAAAAAGTGTCAACCAAGAATACTCTACCCAGCAAAGCTGTCCTTCCTTTATGAAGGAAAAACCAGAACCTTCTCAGACAAACAAAGCCTACACAAATTTGCAATCACCAAACCTCCTCTCCAAGAAATCCTGAAAGAAGCC
>PVHY01028961.1:0-14710 GCA_004024945.1 Uropsilus gracilis | reverse complement strand
GACTCAAGCAATCCCCAGCCTCAGCTTCCCAGGTAGCTGGGGTTACAGGCACGCGCCACCACACCCAGCTATTTTTTTTAGAACTAGGTCTCACTACGGGCCCCAGGGGGGACTCGAACCGTGATCCCTAGCCCCGGCCACTTCATAGGCTGAAGCTTACAGGCACGAGCCACCGTGCCCGGCCTTCTCTCTGTGTTTTCAAATGACCCTCCCTTTGCGCTGTGTGCTTCCTAATCTCTTTGTACGGGCACCAGACCTGTCTGATCAGGGCCCATCCGTGTGACCTCATTTATTGCTTACCTCTTTGATGGCCGTGATTCTCTATACAGTCATGCGCTGAGGTTCTGGGCTGAGGACTTTGGCATGTATATGGGGAGAAGGGGCTTGGGAGAGTGCATTTCACCTACTAACACATTCTAACCGATGTTCAGAATATTCTACATGTGTTAACTACTGCAAGTGTCATGGTGCAGGCAAATGGGAGTAAATTGTTTAGTTGAGATCAGTCTGAGTCCCCATGGAACTGGATAGGCATGATCCCATACTGCTTTGGAATTTGTCTTCATGTTTTGGCTCCAGAGTTAATTAGCAAAATATCCTGAATATTTGTGTGGATTATTTTTCAACCCTCTCTTAAATTTGTTATGTCTTTTATTTTTTTTTTTAGTAAATTTGCTTTTAGAACAGTAAGTCCAGGATGACTCTCAGAAGGCTATCTATGTATTGCTGAACCTAAAGTAGTTACGATGTTTAAATCAGCCCAGAGGGTGGGGTAGCTGTCCTAGAAGACTCCAGAACCTCCTAACTGGCATTTCTTAATACAGCTTCTGAACATAACCCTGACACTCAAATTCCGCTAAATATCCCTGAGCCTGTTAACAGCTAATGTGCAGCAAACTGCTCTAAAACTTAGGCTGGAACAACAGCACTTGATGCTCTTAATGATCCTGTGGCCTGCTTTGGTGCTTCTGCTGGGTTTGCCCAAGCTCCTCCTAGAGGACATGGCTAGAGGGTCGGGGAAGTTCTCACTCCCTTGCCGATCGTGATCTCCATGGTGACTTTCCCAGGGCACCAGGGTTCTCCACATGGCCCCTTGTCCCTAAGTAGGCAAGGTCTACACCGTGATCTTTGAGAACACAGAAGTTGTGGGGCCTCTTCAGGCCTAGGCTTGGAGTTTATCCAGGGTCACTTCTGTTTTGCATAAAACGTGGTCAAAACATATCATGAGGCTAGCACAGATGCAAGGAGTAGGCAAGGTCATCCTCCTATATAGGGGCAAGTTGGAGGAGCCTGGACTGGGTCTGTAAACTGGGCCTGTTATTGAAGCGTTCTGCCTGCGGTTGCTAACTTGCACAGAAGCCAGATGCATCTCTGTAACTGATTTGTAGGGAACACTGGTACGGAAGTATTTCAGGATTATATGCAAATGTAGGTCCATTTCCCCCCTTTTGTAAGTGTCCTTGTGTGTGTTACATCTTAAAACATACTAAATAACAAGATTATATTTTAGTTGTGTATACCTAAGGAGGAGATTCAGAAATTTTACTTGGTGTAATTGTAGGCACCTTTGGTTCTCCAGCTGTGCTGCACAAGTGAATGACTGAAAAGCCTTAATATGAAAAAGATTATTATGGATATTTTTGCCGGAAATGCATCTGGATGCAAATGCATCTCTCCTAAATTGGTTTGATAAACCTTTGATATTTGAAATGATTTCAAGATGCATACATACAGCATACACACATGGATAATAATGTATCAACAGTTCTGGATTTCAGAAGACATAAATAGCTATTATAGAAGGGACATATATGTTAGATATTTAAGTATGTCATCATATATATTTGACTTCTAAAGCATATACACGAATACATACTATATATAAAATGAGTGTGTGTGTATGTATATATATATAATGTATATATAGACTCATGCAACCACCCAAGCCTAGTGACAGATGGTTTGTGGGATCTCTCTGCTCACAGATTTTTGCATCTTTTATAACCCATCCATCCCCCCTTACCTCTTCACTGGAGCGCCCTCTTTTCCCTCTGACTTCCAGCCACCCTCCATTCATTTCCTCTGGGTGAACACACAATGGCAGATAGTTGTGAGCACCTGGAGACGCACAAGACCTTCTGGGCTTCATTTCTTTCCAGAACCAGTGTGTATACTGTCTTGACCAAAATCACTGGGAAAGGAAAATAGCATAAAGCCCGGAACTGTGTCTCTTCCCCATCTCCCTTCCCCTGCAGTGGAAGGTCCCCGGGCTTCCCATGTTCTGAGCACCATTGCCCCAACCCAGGCCCCTGTGCGTCCTCTCTGATCACCACCGTGCTGCTGCTGAGCTCAGCAGCCCTGGGTGATCCTCAGAACCGCAGATAGATTTCACTTTATGGAGAATAAGAATCGAAATACAGATTTCTCTCTTGGTTGTAGAGTATCTTAGAGAGTCCTTGAAATTGTTGCAATTCACAAGATGCATCAATCTCTGAAAATTATGTGCAAAGTATATACATACATATATATGTATTTCCTTTTGTGCATTTTTTTCTGAGTAGAAAGTCTAGCTTCCAGCAGATTCTCAAAAGGACACATGACCTAGAAGACTAAATTCCTCACCCTGTGTCTCAGTGGGAAAAACAAAGGGTAGAAAAAAGCCCAAGCCTTTTCACTGTGTCACTGGGTTACCCTGCCAAGTGCCTACTTAGCACAGGGCCCAGGGGTGGAGAAGAGGGCAGGAAGACAAGACAGCTCCTTCCCCAGCAAAGGAAGGAAAGGGAAACATTTAGTGAGCACCTTCATATGCCAAAATGTGGACTGCTCTCATTTTTTATTTACTGCTCTCCCGCAATTAGGAGTTTAATGGAAAGTTCTTGGGCTTTGGAGCTAGGGAGGAATAGCTAGAACCAGATTTGAATTCTGGCTCCTTCCTAAGCTGTGTGACATCTGGCATGCCCTAGAGCCTCTGAAACCCAGCTTTCTTAATTGTAAAATGAGATTAAGAGCATTTACTAAATTTCTATGAAGATTAGGGAATAGTTGTGGATAGTCCAGCTTTCAATTAATGGTAGCTGTTATTATCATTATTTTATAGATAAGACTGATCCGTGGCCTTTGGAGGTGAGATTAGAGAGGGGCCCATCCTAAAATAGGTTATTTGGGGCCTCTTAGCCAGGGTCAGCTCTGAGGGGATCCACCAACTTTGCTTCCAGAAACCACACCCTCCCTTTGGACTCCCTGGGCTTGGCAGCCACGGCTGTTGCTTTGGAAGGTCTGTTCTCACAGAGTTTGGGGAAACTGTGTTCTTAGCTTAGGCTGAAACTCTGGCCAGAGAAATACTGCTTCTTGGCTTGGGAGACAGTACTTGTTTCACATTATGAATTAGCTTATTTTTCCCAGAGACTAGGGCTTGCTATGTTGTCAAGGGGTAGTTTTGAACACATGGACTCAAGTGATTCCTAGCCTCAGCCTCCCAGGCAGCTGGGATTACAGGCATGTACCACTGCACCCAGCTTATGAATTAGATTGTGAGTCATGTTGGCTTCAGTGGGTTAGTCTAGGAGCCGAGTTAACACAGATATATTTTATGATGTTTCTGTGGCAGGAACTAATTTCTAAGTTTCAGTTAAACATCCTATTCATTTGTTGGAGACCATTTTCTTGTGCTCTTAAGGTTTTAGAGAATTGTCTTCTCAGGCAAAAAGCTAGAGCATCTCAAACATGACAAATGCTGATCGTGTTTTGCCATTGTTGAATGTTAGTTCCATGTGGTTTGGATGTGAAACTTTTACTGCTTCTCCTTAAATTGCTGTTTCAGTTGCATGACATAATGGAATGAGGGACACAAAAGAGGATGATGATTGTCTCTGTGTTTACTACCATTCAGCTTCTCGTCAAACCATAGGTCATTAGGAGCTGCTGCTGCTATGAGTGAACTTATATAGTGCCCCAGCCTGAGCTGTAAAGTCTGTCCTGGACATGTTTTCTTCCTTCAAGGAGAGAAAAGCTAACTTTTTTTTTCTTTTTTAGAGACTAGGTCTTGCTGTGTTGTCCAGGGTTGTCTTGAACACGTGGATTCAAGTGATCCCTAGCCTCAGCCTCCCAGGTAGTTGGGATTATAGACACACACCACCACGCCCAGCTAAGGCAACTTTATTATGAGCTGTGCATTTCATTTCCTTTAGACCCCAGCTCTAGGAGGGAAAGGATGGATGCACTGTGTTCATGTGACAGAAGTACTGGGTCAATCATACATATCTTGGGCATGTCAAGTCACCCTTTGCAATTTGTGACATAAACACAGCTTTTTTTTTTTTTTTTTTTTTTTTTTTTTTTTTTTTTTGAGACTAGGTCTCGCTATGTTGCTCAGGGTAGTCTTGAACCCACAGACTCAAGTGATCCCTAGTCTCAGCCTCCTAAGGCTGGGATTAAAGATGCATGCCCAACTCTATAGCTTATTTTAGTTGTTCTTAAGGCCAAAACATCTCTTACAGATTGGACTCTCAATGAGCCAGCGATTTTTGAACTGCTTTTATTTTTAGGGGGGTCTTTAGTAAATTATCTCAGCTACCTTATATTTTCTTCTAGTATTCAATTTGTTTTTGTGTTCATCTGTATAAATAACATTCATAGGAAAAATTCAGCTCCTGATCCATAAAGACAATTACATTGTAAATGTGAAAATGTCATGGTCCTTGCAAATAGATGGCATTGATTCCCCCCCACCCCAGGATCTTTATTTTTAATTTTTCAAATTTTTTATTTGGATTACACATGTGTATATTTTATTTATGTTTATTTAGTAATTTTCATACAATTTATTGGTCACATTTGTATGGTTATATTATACCTCTTATTCCCCATCCTACCACCTCCTCCTTTCCCTCTTTCCCCCTCTGGTCACTCCAACTCCTCTTGCTGCAAGTTGTTGGTCCATGTTTGGCCCACTGGTCTTTTCTATTTCTGGAACTATCTCCTTTTTTTCCTGGATGAGGACTTGCACTCCTGGACAGCAACAGACCAGGTTATTTGCATCTCTAGGAGTAACTAAGGCAGATAGTCAGGCCGAGCACATCAGGTACTTGTAGGGCGTTTCTCCAGGATCCTTTCTGATGTCTGTCATGTGCTAGTTCTGTGAGAAGGGGTCAGTTTTTATACACTACGTCTAAGTGCCTCTTTACCCACTGGGGGAGACGTGGGCTTATAAAGATCTTCTGAAGAAGGGTTGATGTGCCTGTTAGGAACACCTTTAAAAGAACAAGAACACATACATAGGGTGCTTGCATATTTAATTACATGTATGTATCTCAGTACATATCTAACTGGTCATGAAAGTAAGCCTGTGAACTTAAACCCTAGATCTGGCAGATTAGAGTTCACTAATGTTCTTATTGGGTACGCTGTAATCACACTGGAAGGGTCTACATACACTAATTTAGGGTATACATTTCCTGCAAGAACTCAGACCTCAGACTTTTCTTGAGAAATATTAGGATCCAAGAAGTCAGAAACCACTTTCCTACGGTAAGTCAGGTTGTAGACCCAGGTAACCACTTTCTCTTTTTCTTGGAAGAATCTCACATTTTGTTTTCCACATGCTCAAACTTTTAGGGTTTTACAGATTGGGTGAGAGTAGAAGAATGGAATGTGGGCAGAGGATGAGCAACAGCGATGATGAATAGAGACAGTTTGCAATTTCCAGGCTGTTGGAACAGCCTCAAGGAGCTGTGGCGAGGCCAGAGGAGTTTGTTTTTTCGAGTATACCAGTGCTACTGTCTAAGAAGCTTCAGTGATGACCTTAGTTTTATGTAATGAGTTGTCATGCCTGTGTGTGTGTGTGTGTAATGAAAAGGCTCTGAATTATTTATCGTTTCAGGTCCTATCAAAACCGCTAGAGAAGATAGTAAGGATTTTTAAAACTGCATAGCATAAAAGTTACCATCTTAACCTTTTTTTTTTTTGAGACTAGGTCTCGCTATTTTTGCCTGTGGAATCACAGGCTCTCATTGCCCGGGGTACCACGGACTCAAGCAATCCCCAGCCTCAGCTTCCCAGGTAGCAGGATTACAGGCGCACGCCACCATGCCTAGCTATTTTTTTGGAACTAGGTCTCGCTATGGGCCCCAGGGGGACTCGAACCGTAATCCCTAGCCCCTGCTGCTTCATAGGCTGAAGCTTACAGGCATGAGCCACCGTGCCCGGCTCTCATCTTAACCATTTTACTTGCGAAGTTCAATGGCATTAAGAATAATTACAGTGTTGTACAACCATCGGGTGTTTTGAACTGTAGGTTTTTCTATCAAACATAATTTCTGCTCTGCACAGGAAGTGAAAACCATCTCTTACCCCAAGGACAATCTAAGGAGAATGTGTGTGCTAAGGTAACTGAGTGTCAATTCAGTTTTTTATAATAAAGAAAACCTTCAGTATTACAACTGCCACCAAATCTGTTACTAAATCTGTCAAGATTCTAATTTAGCTTCTGCATATCACACCATGTGAAGGCAGCCTTTCTTATGGCAAATCCTCATGTTTCCCTTTTCTGTTTCCTAAGTAACAATCTGTTTCTAGAGCAGCTGCAAGATTGGTCCTCTCTATCCCCCCACCCCCATCCCCAGCATTCTTGGTTCTACTAATTCAGGCCAAAGCTATTGATGATGCTAAAATGGGCTCTCTCTCTCTGTCTTCAGCATCATAGGATGCAATCACCAATGAAGGAGAAGTGGTTTCCTATCTTGTAAATAAAAATTGTCAAGGTTAATTAAGGGTTTTTATTAGTAATAGCCTGAGAGATAAACAGGTCATACCATCCCGATTTTGTGGATGTGAAACCTGAATAATAATAAATAGTGACTTCAGGTAGAACCTCAGTGGAAGTCTATTTGCTTCATAGTAGAATGCTGTAGGATGCTGGACATCTAAAAAAGGACATACTGCTGTTCTTCAACTTCCAGGGAGGCAGGGCATCAGCAGATTTCTGTAGCAAAATTCTCACTTACATGTTCAGGGTTTTGAAAAGTAATTGAACCCAAATGAGAAAGCTATGACATTCTGAATGAATTTCATGGAAATAGCTTTGCAAAACTTTTGAAGTTTGTGTTCTGGGTGCTTCTTAAGTATTAAGAATAATAGTGTTAAATTTGGTGTGATTTTGTTGGAAAGACTTTTTTCATTCCTTAGCAGAGTATTTGGTTCTAGAACATATGATCCATAAGTTTTCCATAACAACTATGTTGGTCTGTGCTTACTGCTTTCCAGTGACATGTCTTCCTTCCAGTTAGACATGCATGGAGTTATTTGATGTTGCCCCAGAGGGCTTTGCTGTGAGCTCCAACTTTTGCTCCTGAGGATATTTTGAATGAACATGTCATCTGACATTTCTGTCTTTTGTTTCTTTGGGTTTTTAGGCAAATTTCTTGGGTTTGTTTAGTGAGCTTCAGATCACACATAATCTTATTTTCATTATTATTGTTTTAGTACAGTTTATACTTCTTGTTTAAAAATAATATCCTTGATACTGTAATTTTGAAATGAGTTAAATCTCTTATTCATCTTACGCGGTCTTTTAAACTGTGCACATGTTGCTCAGTAATCAGAATGAATTCGTCATTTTATACATAAAAAAACTGATACAGAAATGTAAGTGTCTTTCCCTAAGCTCTCAAAAAAATAGAAATAGACCCAGTAGAAGGAAGATTGTGCTCATATGTACTTTAAAATCTTGAATATTAAATTGCAACAAACCTTACTTATTTAGAGAAAGTTTCCTGTTTTTCTTCATCAGAAGATAGGGCAGGATTGTGCCTGGTTCCAAGAGTGAAGATGAAGATAAGCTTCATCTTATCTTCATAAGATAAGTTCAAGAATGCTTTGTAGTTTGGGTAAAAAACAGTAGATGCAATTCCTTGATTTAGAGATACTGTGTTTCATATTAGTAGATAAAAAACTTGAGGAAGTGATTGAATGTGTGTTGTATTTACTACCCATAGTATATAAATCCACAGTGCCTTGCACTATAGCTATTTGTTTCTATATTCTATCCACCCCCTGTGTTTGGGTAGGGAAACAGGACAGAGAAGATGCCTTTTTTTTTTTTTTTTTTCAGTTTCCCTAGCAATTTAGTTGAATGCTAAGAATATAGATGATTAATAATGCAAAGTAAATGGTGATTATTCATAGTGTAGAAGGAATGCATTATAATGCGATTCTTCTGCTATCCTCCCATTAAAGCCATTCTTTCAGATCTGAATGTGAAGCCAAATGGAACCAGATTACTGGGGCATGATTTTAATGTATTTTCCCTGAGGTTTATTTCAGTATTAAATCTAGGATTCCCATTCACTACAGCCAGCTAAGTGGATGTTAGATTTGGATTATAGAGATCATTTGGAGAATAAGAAAAGTAAGAGAATGTCAGTTCTATTTCTAGTGTCAGTTTTGTTGTTCAGCTTTGTTGGTGGCTCTCTAGTGATAATTGACCTTGCAAAGGGGACCTTGGTTGACTCACCAGGCTGTTTCCTTCCATGTGCTTCAAGTCGTGGCTTCTCTCGGAAGAGGGGTAGTGGTGATAATCTGGGTAATGCAATCGAACAGGCCGGGTCCTGTGCCACAGGTGTGGGGTCTAGGTAAAGAGTCATCTACAGCCTTGTCCTAGAACAAGTGGCTTGCTGGTTGTCACCTGTCTTATACAAAGGGTTCACCTGGCTCTTGAAATCTTGTCATAAATTGGATAAGGTAGGAAGTTGACTGGTAGGAAATTGTCACATTCATCATTGTTGCCTGAAATGACAATTTCATATTGTTCAGCTTAACACAGCTTATGATGAAGAAAATCTATTTAAATTTTAGATGATCCTACTTTTTATTTTAAAAAAAGGACCTTTAAAAAAATTATATTCAGTCATCTATGAATTTAATAACTTAATACTTTCCACCTTCTGAAATGGCAGGAATGACATAGGAGGGTAGAGATGGACTTGAGGACTGGAGAAAAGCATGAAGTCACAGTTCCAGCTACAGTAATGGCAGAAGTACTGAGCATTAAATATACACCAGAAAGAGTAGATGTTATTGGGACAAGGGTGGCGGGATGGTTAGGAGTAAGGTGATTGTCTCAGAAGGGGAGAGAGTAAAGGAGTTCAGACCCATGAAATCAGAGAAGGTAAAAATATGCCTTAGCACCAAGATCGGCTCACCATCCTGTAGCACAGGTGTTTGGAAAGTGAGAAACACCTTTTTTTTTTCCTATTTATCCTGAAAAAGGATAACTTCAGAAAGTTCAGATTCTTGTCCTCAAAGGTCATGGTGGTTGCTGGAGTCTAAAATCCCATCCCTGAAGAATGCTGTTTTTGCTTAGCTATTTATTAGAAAAGTGAAATACTAATATCTGAAAGATATTTGTACATTATTAGTCACAACCCATGTAATACTTAATAACAGTGAACTGTAATCTCAGCAACAAAGGGCGGGGAGAAATCCATCAACTCCTTCGGTGGTTTGGATGTGGGGAAATTATTGAGAATTATTGAGAAAGGAAGATACTGAGTGTCTCAGAGCAAGATGGAGAATAATGGGAGAGCAGTGCAATGTGCTTTCTTTCCATTTTCCTTGGAATCAGCCATGTTTGTCTTTTTTTTTTTAAGACTAGGTCTCACTATTTTTGCCCATGGAACAGGCTCACGTTGCCCGGGTTACCACGGACTCAAGTAATCCCCAGCCTCAGGTTCCCAGGTAGTTAGGATTACAGGCACACACCACCACACACAGCTATTTTTTTTTTTGTTTTTGTTTTTTTTGGAACATGGTCTTGCTACGTTGCCCCAAGCAGGACTGGAACCACGATCCCCGGTCCCTGCAGCAGCTTACAGGCATGCACCACTGTGCCTGGCCCCAGCCATGTTTGTCTTCTGTGACACATAGTTACATTAATTGAGCTAATTAGTCAGGTTGGATCTTATTGTCCTTTAACACACTTTATCATTGTAAAAACCTTTAAGAATGAACAAACAAAATAGCTTTTCTGGACTCTGACACACCTAGATTAATAGAATATTATCTAGCTGCTTAAGATAATTTTCCTGATGACTTTTTTTTTCTACTGGAGATTACTTTTCCCCCCATTATATAAGATTTGTTTATATTTCTTTTTTTCTTGCCTTTTGGGTGTTCTTTCCCCTCCTTTTCTCCCTATACCCTCTCTGGTCACTCCATCATTTCTTTCATTGCCAGTTATTAGTTAATTTTTATATTTATTTGTTTGTTTATTTTAGGTGTATAAACTATTTATTAACAGACAAGGCCTAGAGATTTATTTCTTCTTGGATACACCCACAGTGTGGCCATGGCTTCCTGTGGTCTTGGTATGTTGGCCTCTGACACAAAGCCCCCCAAAATGGCACAGCCCTCTGTGGGCCTGAATCTTCTTCAGTCGCTCCAGGTCTTCACGGAGCTTGTTGTCCAGACTGTTGGCCAGGACCTGGCTGTGTTTCCCATCTTTCACATCCTTCTGCTTTTTCAAGAACCAGTCAGGAATCTTGTACTGGCGTGGGTTTTGCATAATGGTGACCACACATTCCACCTCGTCCTCTGTAAGCTCTCCAGCCCTCTTCTTGGTGAGGTCGATGTCTGCTTTCCCCAACACCACATGAGCATATCTTCGCCCCACACCCTTAATTGCAGTGATGGCAAAGGCTATTTTCCGTCGCCCATCAGTGTTGGTATTGAGTACTCGCAGAATGTGCTGGAATTTTTCAGGGATCACTAGAGACATGGCGCGGCCCAGTGGAGGCATGTAGGCCTCCAGTGGAAGAGCTATTAGCTAATTAAGTGAGATGTTCTCAAATCGTCCTACCTATTTTCTATTTTTTGGCTCTTTCGGTTGCTCGTGCCACTTCTCTTTTGAAGGCAGAGCTTATTAACTATAAGCGTTCACCATTACCGCATGTGACTCTAGAAGGCTTAATGACTAGCATACTCTGCTGTTTGTGACTTAACATATAGAGGTAGAGGATCTTCTACTCTGTACTCTCTTCCAAAGGCCTTCTTGGCCCAGTCGATCAGATGTTACAGGTGGCCGTGTGAGTCTGTGTCTTCGTGACTGTGTCCAGCTGACAAGTGTCTTGTGTATCTCTCTGGTGTCATTGATGCTTACAGAAGTCAGGTGTCTGGAACTTGCTGTTCGCATTCTTTCAGAGGGTGGGGTTTTTACCTGGGGCAGCTCTATGATGAGATTTTCACAACTGTCCTATGGGAGAGAGGTTTAAAATCCTCAGATTAGAAAGCTGTGTTGGGAGAGAAGGTTGCCTCTTACTTTTAGTTAAGAACACACCATTTCAGTTAAGGGTAACAAATGTAAAACTCCTGAGATTTCAGGTTTGATTAAGTGTTAACCATTTGCTTTTATCACAAATCAGCTTCTTTCTTCTGAGAGCCATAGCTTTTGTAACAGTCCTTTCAGTTCTTTAAAGTCTTCTGTGTTAGCACTTGTAATGTTTCTTACCTACCACCACCCTCCGCTTAGTTTTTTCTTCAGCATCTTCAAGCCACAAGATGTTCAAAAACCTGTACTGGAAGCCCATTCCTGTTCGGATTTTGCATTTCCAATGTGCTGGTGGTAATTTTTGTGGCTATTGTGTGTTTTTTGTTTTTTGTTTGTTTGTTTTTTTGAAACTAGGTCTCGCAATTTTTGCCCATGGAACCGCAGGCGCTCATTGCCTGGGGTACCACAGACTAAGCAACCCCCAGCATCAGCTTCCCAGATAGCTGGGATTACAGGTGTGTGCCACCATGCCCAGCAACTTTTTTGCAACTAGGTCTCAACTACGGGCCCCAGGGGGGGACTCGAACTGCGATCCCTAGCCCCAGCCGCTTCATAGGCTGAAGCTTACAGGCACGAGCCACCATGCCCGGCCCTTATTGTTGTGTTTTTAATTGAAACGCTGTTATTTTCATCCGCAGGATCTCCCTTTTCAGGAGTAGTCGCTGTAACTCAACCTCCAACAAGGATCAACAATAGTCCTCCACTATAGTCTGTTGGCCACCCATGGTAGAAGACAGGAGAAGTCAGGGTGTGGTGGTGGGGGTGGAGAGGGCATCTGTCTGCAGGATCATCAAGATCTTCAGTATAAGTGTAACTGTATTAGGTCATTCAGGAATTCTCTAATGTATCCTGTTGCCAAACAAGATGAATGGGGGCAAGCAATAACTAAGGTATAGATGTAAGCAAGAATGGAAAGGAAGACAACAACATCATCAATCTATTAATGTTGGGGATAAAAGCACATGTTCATCAGGTAGTGTCTGGTTAGTAGCAACTTAAAGAAACATACCTTTTTCTAGTTGAGGATTTGTGAGTTGTTTCTCAGGACATAGGTGATTTCATCCCATTTCTTACTCGTCAGTAAACAGACATTGGTTTCCCCCATCTCTTATCCTCCATACATGGGTGGGAGGATGAATACTGAAATTTCATAAACAATATAGAGTACTCTTGGAAGAGAAAATGGTCTTAATTTGGAACTACTACCAGTGTTGACTAGGGAGGTTAACACTATCATCTCAGTGCTGTTTAAGTCGAAAATCTGAAAAAGCTTAGCAAAGAGATAGGGGTGAAAAGGCAAGCATGAGTCACCCACCCTCCAGTGTAGAAGTTCCTAACTATTGCACATGTTTTCCTGTAATACTCTTTTCACAACACAGAAACACCTAGTTTGGCAAGTAACATGAATAAATGAATATTTATTGTTCAACTAGAAGAAACACTTAAAAAAAAAAATAATGCCTTGTCAGCAATAATCTTTTTGAGCATCCTATTCATACAACAAATACAATATCATATTATTTGTTTCTGCTATACTTTATGATAATAAAAAAATCCAAAAAGACACCAAAAATTTTTAATATCCACCAAAATAGTACCACCATCACCTTCAAACTTTACAAAGTAAATAAAGATTGTAAGAGAAGACAATACTAGCATACAGTTTTCCCCCACACTGGAAAAGCTGATACAGGACTATCATCTAGAAACTGCTTAAAACTGTTTTTAAATTATCTTTTTTTTTTTTTTACTGATTATATGTTTTTTTTCCTTTAACATCATTGCAGACCCCACAGTTCTCCTGCCACCATATCACCCATGAACTGTCACCATTTTCCTTTGTTTTCCTTCTGTGTTTTATCCGCCTCCCCCCAACTCCTCTCTAGGCTGTATGCTTCAGTCTCCTATTAGCTTCCTAGTTTTGATTTTTTTTTTTGGCCCTTCATGTGTAAACCATCTCATCCCACCATCTACATATAACAGTATTAACATTTTACTGTTACTGTGCCCTTTTAAACTCAACATGTGTGGGTTGTACAGACTTAATCATGTCTTTGCATATAATTTTACAAACTGTTTTTTTTTTTTCCATTAAGTGTCAGAAGAACTATTGAAACATCTTTTAAAAACTGTTATGATAGATATCCCCTTATTTGAAATGTGTACCTATTTTATGGGCAAAGAAATAATGGTGTAGGATTTTAATTTGCATTTCTTTGATTTCTGATGGTGTTAAACATTTCTTCGATGTCTCTGAGCACTTTAATGAATGACATCTTTTTGCTGCCACTTCTTTTAGGGTATATTTATATTTTCATATATAAAAAGCCAATTTCTGGTCACATGCATCATACTTTCCCATTTGAGCATTTGTAATTTAACACTATTAGGCTTTTTTGTTGTTTAATAGCTGTTGTTACATGGGGAATAGTGACCTCAGAAATACCCCTCTAGAGTTGATTCGAGCATGGCTGTGCTAGGGGGTCCAGTCACATAGATGCTAACATGGTTTCAGCGATGCAAGTGGGACTCAACAGTAAAGACATGGGGCCCTCACTCTGGGGCCGGTGGCAGTTTCCAGGCTGGGCAGAACTCAGCTCAGACACACTGGCCTGTGCCTCTAAGTAGGTCAGTCTGCAGTAGCGCAGACAGACCGTGGAGCTATTTTTGTCAGTGTTTTTTCTGCCTAAGAAAATCAGAATTGAGAAAAGCTGCAGATGCTCCCCATATGGCTGCTATTAATGAAATTACAGACTGGGGCCTTAATTCAAGAAAAGCAAAGTAGATTATGTTCAAATTATTTAGCATTGAAATCTCTGTGAAGACTCCCTCCACCGACCCACAAATGTTGCTTCTGTTTTCTTCAGGAAGGTTTGCTTCATGCTACCTGGGGTAGCTTCCGTCCTTTCTCGTTCTCCCAAGGAGGCGGTCTCTATTCTGGTGCTCGTAATTTTGCTCAGTCCTGTATGAGGGAACTGAATGTACCTCTTTCCTTTTCTCCTCCTTCCCCAATGGGTTTCATTTTCAAACAACTGTCTCCAAAATATGTGCATTCTTCTGGGGATTTCCCATCAACAGTAGTGACTGAATAAATAGCTGCTCCAGTTTTCCCCCAGTTCAGAATTTAGGAGAGAATTTTCAGTTGCCTTTAGTTATGCTTGTTCTTACCAGGACTTGCTGAGAAGGAGCCGGCTGTGATGGTTTATCAGGCTAATTGGTCCATTAGATGCACTTGGTGTTTCACAGAGTTCTAGGAAGAGGAAGACATGTCCACCCACAGCAGACTTGTGGAGCCTACTAATGGAATTTCATCTCTGTTTTTGCTATCTGTAAAAATGTATTATGGGTTCATATTTTAAAGAATTAAAAAAAAAAACCATTAGGATTGAT
>PVHY01028960.1:0-14734 GCA_004024945.1 Uropsilus gracilis | reverse complement strand
AGGGGCTGGGCCAGAACCAGGGGGCCAGGGGCAGGCGAGCCCCCAACTCCCCAGGGTCTTCACGCTCCTTCCCTGGGCTGGCTCCCCCTCCGGCCTTCTCTCGTGCCCGCTCTTTCTGTGCACACGCTCATCTGTCACGCTCCCTGCACCCCTTGGTCCCCTGGCCCAGGCCCGGGGGCACATGCACGCGTGCGCACAGCTACAGCCACACCGTCACGGGGCAGCTGCGACACCCCAGGCGGTGGCCATGCAGGCCTCTGGAGGGAAAGGCCCGACTGTCGGCTCACCCGGCCCCGAGGAGCCCCAGCCCTTCCTGTTCTCCTGAGCCACGGGGCAAAGGCTGCTGCGTCTGAGAGAAGAGAGCTGGGCTCCTGGGGAGACGCCCCCTCCCAGTCGGGCTGCCAGGCCAGGGAGCTCCGTCTGCTGCTGTGCGGGCTAACGGGGATGAGCTCGACAAGCTCACCTACCTGCAGACGTGACCTGACACACACTCGCTGGGTCAGAGCCGGGCGCATGTTGGTGACGCACCGAGACCCAGGCCTCCCACTACGGACTTCCCCCTGCCCTCTGCACCCCACGCAGGCTGTTCTCCTCGGAGCCAGGCAGGCGGCAGGAAGGACCAGGAAGGATGCGCCGCAGGGCGGAGAACCCTCCACTGAGAACGTGCGAACCACAAAGCTGTTCCTGTGCGGACTGGCCAGTCCGGGAGGGCTGACCCCAGAGCCGCAGTGGCCACCGGCTGGCCAGGCCCTTCAGACGGGGAGGGCCCTTTGGGAGGTGGCCCCTCTCGGGGGGGGGGAGGCCCCAGGGCCTTCAAGGCTGTGCCCAGTGCACACAGGCCACATGTGTGCGTGCACGTGCCTTCGCGAGAACTCTCCTGACAGGCTCCATATTGCTAAGTCAGCAGGGCCTTGGCCAGAGGATGAGGCGTGAGCCTGAGCGGGTGGTGGGAACGGCGTGGGGGGATGTGAGGGAGCTGGCTTCCGACTCCGTGTCTCGCCGCTGTGCAAGGTGGACAGGCGGGAGCGATGCCAGCCTCCTTCCCCACGGGACTGGCCAGTTGGCCTCCCCAGTTTGCTCCCTGGGGCTCCTCTTCCCGCAGTGGGGGGGGTTCTGGGCTTCAGGCAGGACCTCACAACCTCCTCGGAGCTGTGTTTGAAGCACCGTGCTTACTTGCAAAGGAAGTGCTAGGATTCACATCTCAGAGTGCTTTCCCCCCTTTCCCGGTGCCCTTTGAAGTAGAACAAAGCTAGAGAGGGCGTCACAGCTCTGAAATCGGCATTTGTCACAGTCACAGCCGCAGCCACCTTCGGCCCCTCCATTCTCTCCACCCGCTTCATCAGGGACACAGGAGCGGCGTGTGTGCTCGGAGCTCTTGTCAGCGTCTGGCTGTGCATTGCTTCTTGTGGAGAAGCTTCCCTCAGATCAAGCCCCTTCTGTTAAGCGTCACATGCTTATGCTGTTTCGACGCTCAATAGTCATCCGACTCCTATTTCTGGAACCTTGAGTTTCAGAAAGATCTATTCAAACACAATGGCCAGGAGCGTTATGAGGTGGGCATGTTTGGGGAGCTGAACGATTGGCTGAGAGGACACTCCTGTTCTCAGCGCTTGTGTAAGAGGCAGGCGGAAAGCAAGAAGGCAGAGGTCAGCTTTTCAAAATGCAGCGACCAGCATTTCAAACACCGCAGCCATCAGGAGAACGAAGCGGAAAGATGAACGCACCTTTCCCGGGTGGAGGTGAATTTAAGAACACGCTTGACTCTGAAAGAACAAATTGTCTTCAGAAGTGTGAAATGAGACACGTCTTCTTATTTGTAACTATGGGAAACATGAGTTTCTAAAGCTTTATTTCTTTAGGGCTGCTTGAGAAATTGGCGTGAAGGTAGGGAAGAGAAGAACATATGAATGATAAGAACATATGAATAGGATGGATGAAGGGGGAACCTTTGTCAAAAGAGGTAAAGAAATGCGTATGCTTTGTTGTGGCTGTGACTGTATTTTCTAGAAATGCATTGTAAGACTAATTCTATATGTGTATAAATAGTCATAGATTAGTTGCGTAGATGTTCATCTGGAATATGTATAGATGCGCATGCAGATATGTGCTGCATATAGAAATCTTTCTAATATACTTGTACTTAGTACACCTACATATATACTAAGTGAGCGCACCTGTGTGGTGTGTGGCATACATGAGTGGACCTCACATAACTGACCCTCTTACAGGAATGGACAGTGTTAAACAGTGACTAACAAATTGGTGAGGTTCCCGTGTGGAATAGCCGCAGAGTTAATACTCCAGAACCTCACATGCATCTGTTTTACCTCCAGACTCCCAACACGTTATCAAGGTGAATATGACGTAAGAAAAATCTCATGATTCTACTAGGAAAAGGAGAAAATTAATTATTTCCAAATAATGATTTATGCTCAGAGAATTATCTCCTCTTAGCAAAGGACTCCACGCAAAAGCAAAGATTTTATCTACCTGATCCGAAGCAGGCAAACCCAGCCTCCAGCCCCTCATAGCATCTAGTCTCACCCAACAAGGGGAGCTGAGAAGCTTTTATGCAGGCCTGTTCCCAGGTACAGTCTCGTTAACAAACAGAGACTTCATCATGTGAGCACAGGTTGCTTCTCTCCCTTCTGCCTTACAAACTTCAACCAGCTGCCATGAAGTGACAGTGGACTACAGCTAAAAGACGGTGGACTGCGGCTACAAAGCCCAGATGCTATTTAAGGAGAATCCCAAACAGCAGGAAATAGAAAAACAAGACCAAGGGAAACATTAGCCTCTAATTTTTGCACGGTTAAGAGTTCAGCAAAGAGTAAACACAACCTATCTCTTAGCAGAAAACCATAAAACTGCATGCAGACCCAGCTGTTTCTGTTTTCCTTCATCTTTTTTAGCATCTGTAGATGTGTCCTGAAAGAGGTTTCCGAAGGGTATGTCTTGGGGTGTGAAAAAGCTTCTGTACAGTGAAAAAGACAATACCCAAAACAAAAAGAAACCCAGTGGAATGGGAAAAAATCTTCACCGGACACACACGTGATAAGGGTCTGATAACAAAGATCCATGAAGAACTCACACAACTTACCAAAAACAAGGCAAAAAGTCCAGTGAAAAAATGGGGAGATCTAAAAACAAACTTGTCCAAAGAGGAAATACAGATGGCCAGTAGGCATATGAAATAAATGCTTCACGTCACTAATAATCAGGGAAATGCCAAGCAAAGCCACAATGAGATACCATCTCGCACCGGTAAGAATGGCCCATCTAAAGAAAAATGGGCAACAAAAAGTGCTGGTGTGGATACGGAGAGAAAGGAACATCTTTACACTCTTAGGAGTGCAAACTGGCCCAGGCACTATGGAAGGTTGTGTGGAGGACCCTCAAACTATTGAACATGGAGCTACCATTTGATCCAGCAATCCCACCGCTGGGGATGACCCAAAGGTTACAAAAATTCTAATCCAGAAAGACGCCTGGACCTGGATGTTTGCTGCAGCGCTATTCACAACAGCCAGATTTGGAAACAACCGAAATGCTTCAAAATGAGCAGATTAGAAAGCTGTGGTCTTCGTACACAATAGACTAGTCTTCATTAATCAAAAAAGACAAACCTGGGGCCTGCTCCCACGCCGTTTCAGCTGGTGGCTGCAGCCCCACCTTCATGCGATTAGCCACCTCTCCACTCTTGTCTGGGGGTTGGGGAGTAGCCTTCCGACCCAGGTGGGCTCTGGGACTGGTGGGGCACGGCCTTGGAGGGGTGGGGTAGGTACTATAAAGATGTCCCCTCTCTTTCACTCTCACCCACTTAGTCCGCAGAAGGAGTGAGAACTAATAATCCATAGAATGGATAGAATGGTGAGGGATCAGATAAAAATCCTGAGCACCCATACGAGTGGTGTGCAAGAAAAGGAACTGGGAGAAAGACAAGGTATAATGGATGGGAGAAATGATCACAGACATCACCTGTCACAGAGTCACATCTACGGCCACACAGTGAGTGGATGAGCCAAAATATAAGGGCTGATACGCCGCCTAAGAGAGCAAGATGCCCCTCCCCATTCCATGGGAGAGGAAGGTCGGAGAGATGGGGCCTCAGCCCCACACACCTCAGCCCCCCCTACAATTTGAAGGAGAGGAAACGATCTGCAAAGGCCTTCAGTGGATGTCTTTCACAATCTGCATCTTCTAGAATGAATGGAATTGATTGAAGACAGTCAACAATGAGAAGACACTAATAGATTCCAAATGAGAACAGACCGCTGCCCAGTGCAGAGATAAGACTGAACATCTACCAACAAGGCTTGTTATATACTAGGATCACAGTCCCTCACCCAAGAAAAGGACATTGCCACAGAAAACGAGAAAACCAAAGGACTCAACATAAATCAAAAAACAACAAAAACAAGGAGAGGGGACTGAGTGAACAGAGGGGCCGTCAACGGGTGGGAAAGGCTTTCCAAGAACCATTTACTGATACTGTGTAAAATCTAAAGAATGAAAAAAATAAAACAATCTTAAAAAAAAAAAAAGACAAACCTATGTCATTTGCAGCAACATGGATAGAGCCAGAAGGACTCATGTTAGCAGAAATAAGCCCGAAAGAAAAAGAGAAATACCGGCTGGTCTCCTTTATATGAGGGATAGAGGGAACAAACCAACAGACAAGAAAAATCTAAAACTGCTGGCAAAACTGAAGCATAGAGCAAGGCGGGCGGGGGCGGGGGGGGAGATCGAGAGTGGGAGGGGCACAAAAGATTAAGATGATGGTTCACCAGTGATAGGGTGGTAGGAGAGCCCCAGGGTAGAAAACTGTAAAATTAAATAAATAAACAAATAAATAAATAAATGAACAAATAAACGAACAAATAAATAAATACAATAATTTTTGTTTAAAAAAACTGCATGCAGAAGGTCCAGCTATTCCAGTCCCTTCTACTAGGTGCATCAAATCCAGTTTTCAATGAAAACATAGAAGGCATCTAAAGAACAAACACCATAGTTTGGGGAGGTAGGCAAGCTTCAACATACGTTAGATGTGGCAAAATTTTGGAATGATCGTAGATGAGTTCCCAAGAGCAATGATCAGCACGTTGAGGGCTCTCCTGAAAAACTGGATGGCCTGCAGTACTTACAAGCAGGGTGGAAACTGTACAAAAAGTTAAAAGCAAATTTTAAATCAAAGATGCTGCACCGTAAGCAAAGATTGTCTTCAGTGTTATCATTGGTAGATTGGACAGGGCCACGGTGATATTGGGTCAAAATAGAGCAGAAGCCTCCAACCAACAAACCAAAGGAACGAAAGTGGCACTTTTTAAAATGTGTCTTCTGCTACCCAGATCCTTTCAGATTCCTACCACCTGCACATAGCAGTTGCCAGTCAAATGCAATTTAACAACAGAGTTTTTAAAAAATAATCTATTTATATATCAATTTCACATCTTTGTAATCCCCGGAGTTCTCCCACTGCCTTCCCTCCCTGACTGTTCCCACCCTCTCCCGGCCCCCCCTCCCCTGAGTTAACAACCAAATTTTATTAACAAGAAAAATTAATCAGGAAAACACAAAGTCAAACAAAAAAGTCCTCACAGTCACAGGTGGCAATTATCTTACCCCAGTCACCTTTCTCAGTCCCAAAGGTCCCAAAGACCCATATCTAAGATGGCACCCTTTGCCCCTCCCAACCTGAGGCAGGCACCCTGCAAAGTCCAGTCTTTCTCCAGTGTCTTCTCTTCGCCTCTTCTCTCTCCAGTGTTCCGAGCTGCTCCACTTCTCCAAGACTCCTCAAACTTCTTCCACAATGGCTGATGCACAAATCAGCTTTCCCCATCCCTGGCCATCCCCAGGGACCAGCTCACTCTTCGAGGAGGCTTCTGCCCAACCTGGTCACTAAGGTTCCTCTTTACTGGCCCGCCATTCTCATGTCTCCCTTCCCAAAATAGTCTGTGTCCCAGTCTCAGCTTCCTTTTTTTTTTTAATCATCCTTTTCTTGCTCCCCTTCCCTCCTGAAAACCAAAGGCTCCAATTTCCCCTCCTACTCCCTCCTGGTGATTCATCTTCTCTTCCCCTAGTGGGCCTTGAAACAATAGTCCCTGGGAGCTGGTTTCACATGATTCACCAGGGCTGCTCAAAGTTTGCAACAAAGAAGGAAGTGCCTTTATCTGGTCTAGGCCATTCTTAACCTCTGTGTTTTTCAGACACAGCTCATGGCAATGCCCACATTTTGTGAACAAATACCCTGCCCATGTTGGTGTCATGACTTCAACGGGAAGAATAAATAAGATGGACTATAAATTAATAGAAGCTTCTCAGTTTGAAAGACAATCAGACAGAACAGAAGACTCAAGAATTATGAGATAATTGCAAAAGGTGCAACAGGAACGCTAAAAGAGAAGAAGAAGGAAAAGGAAGTGAAACAATCTTGAAAGCAAGAACAAGTGAGAATGTCAGAGCAACCCTCAGGTGAAGGGTCCCAAAGGATTCAGAGAAGAATAAATGCAAATAAGTGTATGCAATTCAAGCTGCACAAAATCAAAGAGAAAGAGAAAACCTTGAAAGAAGGAGAGGAAAAGACACTGTACAGGAAGACGCTGATAGAAGACTCTCTATGGGAAGACAGGTAAGGATTGCATTGATCCTGTCTTTGGAGACCATGCAGGCAAGAGAGAGGCGTGAAAGAAGAGAATTGCCCACAGAGAATCCTTGATCTAGTAAGATCAGTTTCCGAAATAGCAGGAGAAATAAAGATTCTCCAACAAACGGAAGTTGAAGGACTCCTTCATCTGCAGACCTGCCTTGCAAACAATGCTTGGGGAGTTTCTTTGGCAACAGGGAAAATGAAATGGGTGAGAAACTAGGGCCTGCAAAAGAAAAGAAGAGCATTGGAGGAGTAAAGGTCAAATAAAATCTTTGCGTTTTGTTATTAGAATAGATCTGACTACAGTTTCTCCCATCAGTAGCAACAAGGCATTTGGGAAACAGCTTCTGGATAGCTGGGCTGAATGGAGGCGCTCTGTGGGGAGAGGGGGACAAGCAGGGTCACTCTGTTCTAAGGCACATATGCAGTGGTTTCACTTCTGAACAGCAGACAGTGGCACTTCCAGACCTAATAAGAAGAAAGAGACCTTAGGAAACTGTGTCCTCACCATTGGGATCTCAGGACAACCATATTCTAAACCGGAGAATTCGATCCTGGAAATGAAGATGTCTGTTGGCAGGACTCCATCTCCGAGCAAAACATCAGTCAGCATCCTTGGAGCCCTCCTGTCAGGCGGGACTTGACCCGGCGGCAGTCTAGATTGACTGCCAAGAGCCAGCAAGAATCCTATCAGGCAGTTTCAGAGAACCTCCCTCCCCTGATGGTTCATTGAGCTCCTCTTAATGATTCCACATCCACTGTCACCAGCCTAGCTGCCCCCGCAGCCCCAGGGCCTGAGCTCAGCTCCAGATTGAGGTCTCTGTCCCCTGCTCCAGCAGTTCAAATTAAACCTGCCTTTCTGAGTTTAAAAAGTGCTCTCTTGGACACAGCCGCCAGGTTTCCAGAACATCTAATACAGCAGACTGGAGACGGAATATCTGCAGAACACGCAACAGCGAGCCTTGCACAGCCAGGTGCCACTGAACGGTGGGGTTGCAGTCTGAGGAATGTGCTGTCTGTCTGTGCTGCTGTTTTGTGACAACAATATCGATTGTAGCCTCGGGGGACATGATGGCCAAAATAACACAAGATTAAATCAAGTCTGGGGGGCGGGGGGAGGTTGACACTACCCAGAGCCTTGCTGAACTCAAGACGCCTCTGGTTGCTGAGGCAGAGAAGGTGAAGATGCTGCGACAGATATTGGGCAGCAGGACATGAGGGGCCCACAGTCCACTCTGGACCAAAGTCAGCACGCACCACACACTGATGCACCCAGAAGTGTGAGCTCTGCAGGGTCAAAGCCTATGAGATGTGTAGCGCATGGGAGAAGGACTAGTCCATGTGATGTTGAAGATTGAGCAACATCTTTGAGAGCACTTGGGGCAGAAGACACATTTGCACATATGTTCAAGAATTTTCCGGATTCATGAAAGACTCAAGCTTAAGGTGCAAGTTCAATGAAGTATGAACAGAATTCTTACAAACAAGATGACCCTCATCTTATACAGTCACGAAAAGGACAAAACAGATGTTTTGAAAGTAATCAATGGATGTTAGGAGTCATGTGCAGGGAGAAAAGAAGAATGAGATGGAAAGTGATTGATAACGATCAGAGAGAAACGGTTCGCAAATGGGGGCTTGAGAGCAAGTTCAAGTCAGCTTTAATGTGGGCCTGAAGACCCTCTTATACCTTGGCAAAGAATGTCTGAGGGCAGTATGGAAGGAAAAACCCCAGGGTCCATGACATGTGACACGTAGGCTAAGAGGATAAATAAGAATCTAAATAAATAAGATAAATAAATAAAGATAAATATATAAATAAAGATAAATAAATAAGAATCTAAATAAGAAAAAAACCTGTGGGGGTAAACACCTTTATCATTCAGGGACATGTCTCTTTGGTGGCACAGTCATAGGAGGTTAGGGGATTGTCAGCACAGATAAAAGACTTACCAGTAAAAAATCTCTAGTGTGCCAGAGACTGAGGCGAATAGAAAAAGGTGTTCCTTTATCTGAGGCAGATATATCTCTTAATTTATGTCCATACCCCACATATAAAAATCACCATCCAAGAAATAGTTACGATAATGCCTGACTTCAGAAGTCCTAAGACCCAGGGGATAGAATACCATCTGTAAAGTGATAAGAAAAGTTGCATCGAAAATAGAATCTGATAGAATTCAGTACCATGCAAAAGTGCCCGGGAACATGGAAACTAAAGAGCAATATTTCTAGCAAAATATTGAAGGATGTTTGGCCAGTGAATATTCACTTACATTCACTGTTCAGGAAGGGGGGAATATTCCCAGAAAGGAATATGAGAATGCCAGAAGGAACTTGCAGTAAAAATAGTAAATATGCAATGAAATCTAAAAGTCTATTAACTCTGCAAATCCTGAATAATAGTCTCATGGGGCCTAAAATATGCATATAATTAAAATACATTAAAAAAGAAAGCAAATACCTAAGGAACATAAATGGAAATAAAGTACACAAATGAAGTTACATTCATTATATCTTGGAAAATGCTTAAAGCACTACTGTGTGCTAAGCATTGGTAAGTCAAAAGGAACAAGAGGATACAACCCAAAATATAATAGCATATAACAATTATAACATAAAAATAAAATATTGAATGTTAACAGACAAGTATTAGAGATGAAAATATAATGCTTATCACTTACATCTCAATAAAACTAGAGGGAAACTATATTATATATATATATATATTTATATATAGTTCATAGTTCACATATGAACTATATATGAACAGGAAAATATCGGAAGAATGTAGACCAAAAAAAATCCAGTATTTCTAGGAAATAGTCTCATATATTTGAAATTTGCTTTTCTTTAATAGATTTTCCAAACCATCACCAACAAACATCCATTATATTAACACTAAAAAAAAAATTGATCCAATTTTTTGGAAAATAAAAATAATTCTAGCCAAAGAGAATCTGTGCAAACTTGTGAGAAGACTGAAGACTCCTTGAATTCCTTCCACATTCAAACACTGAATAGATCCATCTCTGTGGTTAAGACATTTGTGATGAATAATGACTCGAGGTGATTATTTTTGGTGATAACCTTCAGTTTGCTTTCTTTCAAACTGGAAATTTGGGGTTAATGACAATGCATTGAAATGGTCTCTTTTCAAAAGCTACTATTTTATTTTTTATCAATTAGCTATAATTCATTTATGTGTAATCAATGAAAATAAAGTAAAATAAAAAAATAAATAAAAGGAAGGGGGCTGTTGATTTCTGAGTGCCAGCACTAGTTCCTTGTCTTGGTTCTGACAAAAACACCTATAGGTGGAAGAAACCCAACCTGTGGAGAGACAGGAAGGGGGGAGGGAGAGCGGGAGGGGGAGGGAGAGGAGAGAGAGGAGGGGGAAGAAGGGGAGGGGGAGGGTGGTCCCCTGAGGTTCCTGCACATCTGAAAATCAGAAATCATTCAAACACAAAGTCTGCTGAAAACAACTGAACTTGGCAGTATTTAACCCGGTTTAGGTATCCGTCAACACCATTGCATGGAAGGATTGCATAAGGACGTGGATGACTGGAGCACAGTAAGTAACCAGTACTGTCATGATTTTGGGGTGCAATCACCGAGCAGGGGGATGCTCTCCTTGATTGGGGTCACACCACAGTCTTCGCTTTCAAGGCAAAATCCAATACGGATTTTCGTCAAGTCTTGTAGGTCTTCAGGGAAAGGAGTCTACGTTGGTTTCTTTCCAGAACCTTCTTTGGGCTGTGGAGATGAGCTCTTCCATCCCTGAGTAAGAATGAAACAGCAACATGAAATCAAGGGCCCTTTTAAAAGAACACCCTTGGCTTTAGATTCCCAGGTCCAGAGGAAAACCTGCCACGCATTGTATTCTTTTCCTTCTGTGCCGAAATTACTTTTTGGTGAATGCCTTTTTCCTCAGCTGAGTGCTTTTGTTGCCTGTCGACATGGACGGTTTGAGGAAAATATTAAACTGGGCCTTGTTAGGGTGTCACCACATGGGGACAAACAGCCAGGGAGCCTCAGCGTTCATTGTTCACTAATGTCACAATCCCTAGATGTCTCCCGAGCCTTGTGGGCAAAGCTCAGTTCAGAGCCACCAGCAGCAAGGCCTAGAGTAGGAGTTTAAAGGTGAATAAAGAGTCAATAAGATTTATTATTATTATTATTATTCATTGTATTTTTGAACTGATAGTATATATATATATATATATATATATATATATATAGTACATCATTGTCTCCCCCCGAGGGTCTCCCACCACCTTATCACTTTGAACCATCTTAATCTCTGGTGCCCTCCTCTCCAGGTGTTAGCTCCCCTCCCCCTTGCTCTATGCTTCAGTTCTGCTGCCAGTTTTAATTGTAGATTGTTTTCCTTCTACCCTTCATATAAGTGAGACCCTCCGTATTTCTCTTTTCTTTTGGGCTCGTTTCTGCTAATTGATTCCTTCCAGCTCCATCCATGTTGCTGCGAATGACCTAAGGTTGTCTTCTTTGATGGATGAGTAATATTCCACTGTGTACACAGACCGCAGCTTTCTGACCCACTCGTCTATTTGGGGCCATTTGGGTTCCTTCCATGTCCTGCCTATTGTGACTAGTGCTGCCATAAACATCCGGTACAGGTGTCCTTTGGGGCGTTTTTGCAAGGGGCTGAGGAGTTTTAACTGCAGTTTAACTGTTTTTTTTTCTTTCTCTTCCACATCGTGCTCCCGGCGAAGCCTCTGAACATGCCAGGCAGCGGCGGTCTTGTTTCTTAGCCACAGCACAATTTCACAGAGTGTAGAGCTGAGACAGAAACAAACCACAGAACCAGGAGTCAGCTCCTCGGCTCAGGCTGCACCTACGGCCACTCCCCACGGCTGGGTGAGCGCTGCAATGACCAGGAAGGCAAATAACTTGAGTATGTTCCTTCGCTCCATTTTATTCCACCCTCCTAGTCCCAAGCCACCCTCCCCAAGCTGTGCACGACCAGCCTTCCAGGCACGAGCCTGCCCATCCCGGCTTGTCCCAGTCACCCCACGTCACCCCCACCTGCAGGATGCCAGAACTGGGTAAGAGCTATGCGCTGAGGGACACCCTTGCTCAATCCAAGCATCACTCCGACGCTGGAGACGGCTTCAGCAAGTCTCTCATCCGTGATGACAGCCCCCTACCCTCCTAGGATGGACCCATCGGAGAGACACGTCCCTGGAAGATAAAGGTGCACACCCCACAGGTGTTTTGCCTGCTAGATAATGAATCCCCATCCTCCTACCCCACGTGCCACACACCACGGGGTCCTGGTTTGTTCCTTCACTACTACCGTCTTGTGACCGTGCCTTGGCCAGGGTATTTAAGGGCCTTGGAACCTCCAATAAATGACTCAGTTCATGCTCACTGAGTCCCGGTCGATGACTCTGTCTTTGACTTTGTTCTTAATTTCTTCCATCATTTTTCTTCTTCTTCCCACCCACGGCCTCCATCTTCCACTGACTGCGGGAGACACAGACATATGTCAGGCAGCCCCACCCTAGTACTGGCTGAGTCCGATCCACGGTCCACTCATGGATGATTCCAGAACAGCGTCCACTATGGGTCACTAGCCTCCCGCTGGCAGTAAGGCCTGGGAATCCTTCAAGGACATGTTTATCCCAGCAAGGCACTCCGCACACTGCAGAGGGGAGCTGGCACCCTCCAAGGGCAGGCGGGCTGTCATGGCCTTGAACCCCCAGCCCCGGAGGCCCTGCAGGCAGAGGGGGAGTCCCTTCCTGACAGGAGAACTGCTGCTCAGAGGTAGAGCCCCTTTTAAACTAAAGCCGGGACCCCAAGATGAGCAGTATTAACATGTAGTCATTGGTGCCATTAGCTGTGCCTGAAAAACACAGAGGCCTAAACAGGATAAGGGTGCTGGGGAGAGAGAGAGAGAGAAAGAGAGAGAGGGAGGAAGGGAGGGAAGAAGGGAGGGAGAGAGGGAGGGAAAGGAGCAGAGACTAGGGAGAAGTGAGAGGCAGGAGAATGGTGGGTTGGTAGCCCAAGTGACCAGACCAGGCAAAAGCCCCCCGGAAGAGTGAGCTGGAGGTGGCAAGGAGCCATGGTGGCCGGCAGAAGAGTGGCCAGTGTGGAGAGTGTGGCACCGCAGCAAGGCGGCATCGTGAGCTGGTCCCTGGAGATGCCAGGGATGGGGAAAGCTGATGTGTGCATCAGCAACTGTGGAAGGAGTTTGAAGAGCCTTGGAGAAGCAGAGCAGCTCAGAACACTGGAGAGAGAAGAAAAGAGGCTGGAGAAAGACTGGACTTGGCAGAGTGCCTGCCTCAGGCATGGAGGGACCAAGGGCGCCATCTTGGGCTCTGTCTTTGGGACCTTTGGGACTGAGAATGGTGACCGGGGTCAGGTCACGGCCACTTGTGGCTGTGAGAACTTTCCATTTTCCTGGTTAATTTCCCTTGTCAATAAAACCCTGTCGTTGAACCGCATTTGTCCGGCAACTCTACGCGGGGGTGACGCGGACCTATGGCTTGTTGGTTTGGGGCTTCTGCCCCTGGTTTCAGTGCGAGTGTTGGATCATAGAGCCAAGGAGCCAGGATCTTGGTGAAGCTTAACGGATAAACCCCGCCACTGCTTAGCCAGGACGTGAGTGAACACACGTCACAGAGACGGCAGCAGGCAGCGCTGAAGGCAGGCTCACCCCCAGTGACCCCTCTTCCCAGCCCAGCCCCGGCCCAACGCGCTCTGCACTGGGGTGTGGTGGGTGGGACCCCATGCCCGTCTGCTGATCACCACGCGGGATGCCTGCCTCCAGCCTCCAGCTGCCCTCTGGGCTGTTGTGACATATCCAGCCGCAGCTCTTAAATTTCCAATGAGCAGCAGGTTTTCTGAGAGAAGCCAGAACGCAGCCGTGGGCCACGCAGTGTGCCAAGACCTTGCGCGCCCCTGGGAAGGCTGGGTGCCAGCCAGCGCATGCAGGCTCCCCCACAGCCGCTCTTCGCTGGTATCAGCACCCCAAAATAAGGCTGACTCCCTGGGCGGGGTTCAGAGGACTGTGGGGGCTCCTCTCCTCCTGCCTCTTCTCCATGGAGCAGGTGGAGCTGAAATCTGGGGGCTCTGTCTGCCGTGTCCCCCTGGGTCACCCCCAGTGAACGCCCACTCCTCCCAGCCCCTGTGTCTGACCTGAGGTCACAGGGGTGGGGGGCGCCAGGAACTGGTAGGAAGCTTCTTTTGGGCTTGTCTCTCCTCAGCCTGTGGATGCTGTTTTGGCTATTTGCAGCCTGGAAGAGCCCCCGAGATGTGGGGTCACCCTTTGGGACACGCCCTCACCCTGCCCCCCTGCACCCCAGGGATGGCTTTCACCCCCAAGCTTCATGGATCCACATGCCGTTCCTCGTCTGATAAACGCCATGGCTCGCTATTTCCTCTAAGCAGGCATGACGCTCACCAACATTTTAATAGTAAAAGCAAACGTGCCTACATTTCACTAACAGTTCACGATGTCACTTAGGTTTGGCTCAAGGAAAGCTCTTACAGTCCACGAACCATCCCAAGGGCTCCTCCTGCTTCGGAAACGGGTCTCCCCCCCCGCAGGGCCCAGCGATCGGCGTCTGCTGGTGACGGGTGCCCACGACCTTCATCATCCTAAGAGCTGCGGTCGGGGGCAGTCGGGTTCCTGATTAATAAGCTCATCGAGAGCTGCATTTCCCGCTCATACCTGTCACCTGCTCACCTGATGCCAGACAATTTGATTTTATTTTGTCCACCGCTGTGGATTCTGGGGCTTCGTGCCAGGTGAACCTAAGTCGCTTGGAGATGGGCTAAGACTTCAGCGTCTGGACTATAGGATTCCTAATGGTACATGGAAACGGTGCTGGAGCCAGAGCTGAAGGCCCTGATCGGCACCGTCCTCCTGGTCAGGCTTTCCTCGGGTGGGCCAGCTAAAGAATGTCAGAGGCCTGGGCTTTCTTTTCACAGGGGTTTTAAACAGGGGGGCAGCGGAGAACAGGCACTCAAGTCTCTCCTTGAGTTCTCTCTCAGCAGACAGCAGGCAGGCAGGGAGGCAGGGAGGGAGGCAGAGAGGCAGGGAGGCAGGAAGGGAGG
>PVHY01028959.1:0-14736 GCA_004024945.1 Uropsilus gracilis | reverse complement strand
GGGGGGGGGGAGGCATCAATCAGCGGAGCCCCTGCAGCAGACTGGCCTGAGGCTGCTTTGTCTGGAGGCCACAGGGGTCAGAGCCCGGACCCCTACCCCAGATGGAGGGTCAAATGGGCGGCCCTCATGCCGTCTGCTGCTGCTGGTCAGGGCACCTGGTGACTGCCTCCAGCCAGCTCTGCAGGAAGGGCCTCGTTTGACCTAAACGTTGCTGAGTTCCCTCCAGGGGGGCCAGTAAATAAAAATGAGCGAGTGGGGCCGCAGCCGGAGGCTGTGGTGGCCCCAGGGAGGGTTGCCTGTTGGCGGGCCAACTTCACCAGCAGGCGGGCTGGCTCAGCCAGTGACAGCTCGCCTGCCTGGGGAGGGGTCGGACCCTGGGAGGCCACTGGCGGCGGGGCAGCCTCATTACCGGGGTGCCTGGCTGCCGGATAACGATGTGGCCGGCGCCAGCGGCTTCAGAATGTGCTATTCCGGCGGTGGCGTCGATTACCTTGCTGGCCTGTAGCTGTCAGAGCCGGCACAGCTGTCGCCTGTATCGCTGAAGAGCCACCGAAGTAAAGCCACCCTGGCTAATGCTGCTTTGAGCCTCCTTCCATCCGGAAGGGGGCTCTCCAGGCCCTGGGGGCCTGGATGCTGGCCCGGGAGGTTGCAAAGGGCTGTCCAGGGCTCAGGGACCCCGGATGGTGAAGCCCCTGTGGTCACCACCACCCGCTGATGGGAAAGAGGGTCCCCAGCGCAGGTGGCCCGTTTCTTCTCACTGTGGACCCCATAGCCTCAGCGTCTTCTCCAGCACTGCTGCAATGGAAGGGTCATCCTCTGTGGCCAGCACAGTGGAGCTTCCAGAGAGCCACAGACTGCAGGGCAAGGTCAGGGTGCCTGGAGTCCTGGGGGTGGTGGGCCTGGCGGTGTTCTGCACAGTCTACAAGCTGCGGTCCACGAGGATGGGGCCAGCAGCAGACCAGGAGGCCTGTGACCTGAGCATCTGGTCAGTTCTCCATGGATACGGGTCCCTAAATGCAGATGCAAACCCTGACCTTGACGGTGGCTGACTGCGGATATCTGGCCAAGATCCACTTGAAGTCCCCTCTGGTGGACCCACCCCAGCACCCTCGAATCGGGCCAGCAGTGGACCCCACTTGGTGGGCTGTGGGTGAGGGTGCAGCCCCAGTCCCTGCAAGTACCCCAGCCTCCAGCTCTCAGAGGTCCCTGGACTCTGTGCCCCACAACCCCATGCCACCATGACCCTGAGCCTCGGCAGCATGGCTGAGGGCAGAAGGGGCAGTGGAGGGGCCTCGGGGCTGCACACGCAAATGTCCAGGGCACAGAGGGAAGGACCCGAAGCAGATTGAGGCCTGAGGGGAAGGGGCAGGTCGCATTCTGCACCCTGACGCAGGTGTGGGCCTGCTCCAGCATGGCAGGGAGATAAAGGGGGTGGCTTCTGAAAGTAACGGGGGGCTGGACGACTTGTTGGGTCATGGGGAAGGGGGGGAGGAAATGTCTGGGGAACCCCTAATATACAGGCTATCAGAGGAGGTCCAGCGGGGAAGGCCTGACCCTGAAACAGGCCATAGTGAGCTGTAGTCGCAAGATGAGAGTAAGGAGGGAGGGCAGAAGCCAGGGGAGGGAAGCTCTCACCCCAGCAGGAGTGGGGGCGAAGGCTGTCCCCGGCCACCTCCGGGGCCACACATCACATGTCAGAGGCGGCTCAGACACAGTCGATGCACCCCCGCCCTGTGACTTCCAGCCTCCTTGAAACTCATCGCGACATAGCAACACCCTCATTAGTGCTGTGCACACGAATATTAAGTAGAACCAAACACTGGAAATGTCATCCAGAATGCTGACAATTGTCATGTAGAGTGTGTACGCTTAGAATTTGCTTAAGCCTTCCAGGCAATTCTTCAGGCAACCCTGCCCCCTCCTCCCAGCTTTCTGGGGAGGACTACGAAACTATGAGAGGCACCACTTGAGAGAGGGAACTGGATGGGGGGGGTTGGCTCTGCCAGGGTGGGAGAGGGGCTTTGGGCTTCTCGGCCTGGGCCTGCAGATACATAGCAAAGCCACGGGTTCTCAGAAACGGTCGGTTGCCGTGACGGCTGGGAGGGCGGCTGGGGTCATGGCGAGAGGAGAGCTAAGGAAGATGCTCTGAGCAGCTTCCCTGCTTCCTTTGAAGTCCAACCAGCAGCCGCGCTGAGGACGGAGAGAGCCAATCAGAGCCGCGAGCCTCCCCTGCGGAGAGGAGGCTCGTTGGGCTGACGGGCTGCTGGGCTATCTCCGTGCAGTTGTTCTATTCCAAGAAACAAAAGCAGCCGTGCTCGCGGCTCCTCGCCTTCCAGCCCGTGTGCGGGAGAGAGGTGTGCACGGAGGTCTTCTCCGGAATTAATAATTCCTGGCGGGGGAGCGCGGCTCAGCCCACCGAGGCTGCTCGTGCGGGATTAAACGTCACTCCTTCTAATGACTTGATTTATGTCTGGAGGTTTACAGCTCCAAACAAAATATTGTGATGATGGCAATAAATCACGCCGGGATGTTTACAACAGCACTAGCATGTTTTCTGTTTGTTGGGGAGGTGATTACTTGTGGGGGGCTGGGAGAACAGGCCCAGCAGGGAGGGGGAGCCCAGGATGTGTGTGGCATCAGGCAGGGTGGCCTGGTCAGGGTGGGGGGGGGAGCTTTGGGAATCCGTGGTGGGGATGCAGGGACCTGGAAGAACCGGAAATGCACAGGCCGGTCCTGTCCGGGGCACCGAGAGTGGGGTGCGGGGCACCGAGAGTGGCAGGCATCCCTAGGAGCGGGATTCTCAGCTTTCAGTCACTGTCTGCTCTCCAGCATCCCTGTGGGATGGAGACAGAGGGGAGCATAAGCCAGGGACCCATGAGTACCCCTGAAGTGGCCCCTCCTCTGGGCTCCGGCCAGCTTCTGGAACTTTCCAGGCCACGTCTGCAGCCCTGTCTTGGTTGGAACCCAGAGGACCGGGATGACTACCCTGCAGGGCTGAGCTCCAGGGGTGAACAGGGCCCCCCCCAGGCTTTGGACGGGTCCCTAGGATGGCACCTCTACCACAGAGCGTAAACCCTCTCCACCCCGGCTGCTCTGCAAGATGGCTCTGCCCTTCCTCCCAAGTGCGGCAAGCAGGCTCCCATGTTGGAAGATAAAGCTTCTGTCTGTCTTTGATTAAAACAAGGGCAAAAATAATATGTTGTTTGTTTTTAAGGTCTGGCAAATTTTGATAATGAAACCTTCAGAACGCGTCTTAGCCTAGCGTCTCTAATTCCAAGCAGATAAGGAATAATGGTAATGTATTTCAACTTCAGAAGCAAGAAATAACCTTTTATCACCTAATTTAACAATGTTACTGGGAAAATATGTTAGGGGAATGTACAATGCCATTGAAATGATAAAATATGCTGTCTGGGATGGCAAGGATTTAATTGCCACAATCAGAGTCCAAGCACACGTCCAGGGCAGTGGGGACAGACACGCTGATGACCGGGGTCCGGGGGCGACGCTGTGCGGACAGTCAGCCCACTCTTGCCGGCCCCCCGGGAGCCGCTGCAGCCGACAGGCCTGGACGCTCATCAATGCATCGCCTTGTGAAGCGGGAATCAGCTCAGATATTAATATTAATCGGCCGACACATTAATATTAATCAGTTAATATATACTTCCCGTGACAACAAGAGATAAAGGAATCTTATTACGTGGTGGATCAGGGAACAGGGAATATCTAAGTGGATTTTCCCAGGACGCGCACACAAAAGGCGCCTAAGCCTCTTAGGCTGTTGCGTCTGCAGAGACAGGGTAGGGGGCGGGGGGGGGGGGCTCGGCCAGGCGGGAAAAGCTGCAGTCACCCCCTCTGGGGCAGGGAAGGGAGAAGTTGCCCCTGGTGGAAGGATGGCAGTGGGCGGGGGCTGCCCGGCAGGCCTCCCTCTCAGCACCCTGGGCCTGCAAGCCGCTGCGGGGTCCAAGGCCCCCAGGCGTCAGTGTGAGGACAATGCTTCCACCCCAGCCCCCAGGGTCACTCCAGCCCCCGGGGTCACCCCAACGGCTACTGCTCTGGGCGGAAGCTGGGGGTGGAGAGACGGCTCTGCTGTGTGCCCAACAGGGGAGGGGCTGCGGGGCGCTGGCGACACGGCTGACTCGCCCCATAGGAGAGCCGGGGGCAGACAGACCGGCTGCCTCCACGTCCTCATTCTGACCATCACGCCCCCCTGTGTGCCAGTGCCCGGGGCAGCAGGCGGGCCAGGTGGTCATCTCATTGGCCTCACGCAGCCATCGCACCCATGTCTTGCCGGTGGCCAGAGCAGGCACCGGCAAGAGCAGGGTCAGGCTGTCCACCCGGGAGTCCCTGGAGAGGTGACCCGCTGGGTGGCGGTGGGTCTGCGCAGGCGCCTTCCTGCCGAGTCAGCTCCGCGCCCCCGGCGGCGGCCTCCACAGGCGAAGGCACATCTGAGCACAATTAACATTTTAAGCACTAATTATTTTACTTGGGTGTCTAAGTCTGAGGATCCTTCAATTTCAGTTTAATTGGAGAAAAATGGTCATCAGTTATTGAGCAGCGGGAGGGCGGCTGCACGCTTCCCCGACACCCAGCGCAGCCTCCGCCAGCCAAACACAGGGCGCCCGCCGCAGCCGCGGGCCGTGCCAGGAGAGGGTGCGGTGGGCGGGCCCCGGGCACCCTGCCCCGCCGTCCCTGACATCTGCTGGAAGACTTCGGGGCCGAGTTAATTACTTGCCTTTTTATCTTTTCCATTTTGTTCCATTTTCTGCAACAGCATCTGTTGCAAGAAAACCCACTGCAAGCGGAAATGGATCCATTATGAAAAGGAGCGCGTGTAACACCTCCTTCGCCCTCCTTGTGCTCGATAATAATCTAAACCCGTAACAGAAGGTCTTCCCAGGTTCAGCTGGGGGACAGAAGGGATCAGCAGGGGGCAGCCAGGGCCAGGGCCAGTGCCCGCTGCTGCTCTCCCCTCTCTGGGGGTGAACACCCCATGTTCAGGGTTTTCCAGGAGACCAGGAGGCTCACATTGGTGGAAAGTTGAAAGGAATGTTCTATTTTGCTTTGCCTATTTTTTCCCTTTGTTTCTCTATGGGCAACCAATTAAGAACCAATCAATAGTTCTAGGGAGACCGAAAATGGGGTGTCCCTAGGAGCCTGGCTGCTGGAGGAGTGTGGTTCCCCCTCCCAGCCCTGCAGGGTGGCCTGGCCTGAAGCAGGGGTGTCAGCGGGGTGAGAGGTGGCCCAGAACATGGGGGTGGGGGAGGGGCACTCCTCCATGCCTCCCTCTCTGGCCCTTCCTGCTGTGTTCTCTTAGGGATGGGTGGAGGCTCTGGGTTTTGGAGGTGACATTAGAGGGGAAGGAGCAAGAGACAGAGGAGGAAGGCCCTTGGCTGGGCAGCCCTTGCAGGGGCAGAGCTGCAGAGGGCATCTGGCTTCAGGTGCAGCCGGGTAAGTAGAGACAACCATGTCCGTTCCTGCCCAGGAAGGTTCTCCCAATGGACCTCACTGTCCCCACCGGGGTCTCCTAGGTGACCCCATGCTACCCCCCCCCTCAGACCACCTCCTCCGCTTGGCTTCTCTCAGGCTCTGGGCTTCCTGTGGGCCCTGCTTGTGGTGGGGGATCCTCCCCGTTCAGCGGGCTGACTTCTCTGCCCCTCTCTGTGTGCTGTGACCCCCTCGGTCACTTCCACTGCCAGGGCCCTCCCAGCCCAGGTTCCAGGCTGCACAGAGGCCCCCGGCCCTGCAGGGCCCATGAGAGGCAGCTGGGGGGCAGATGGTGAGCGGAATCACCCAGGGGTGCAGAGGGGGCGCTAGGGTGCCTGCCTGGTGTGTGCGGTTGACGGCCTCTCATGGCGGCACACACGGCCAGCTGGCTCAGGGCCCAGCACGCAGCCCCTCAGCCAGGGGCTGGTGCCTGTCTGTCCTTGGAGTCTGTCCCTGGCCCAGAAGGCTGAGCCTCCCATCTCAGCAGCTGCTCAGGACGAAGCACCCACCACAGCAACGAGGGGTCAGCCAGGGTCCCAGAGCACAGGCCCGGCTGTCCGCACCGGTGTGGGGCACTGGCTCAGGAGTGCAGAGCTGAGCTGCACGGGCCCTCAGAGGAGCCCCCGAGGCTGGTGCCACTTTGCCCAACCTGACAGGTGAGGGGCATGTGTGCTCAGCTGCCCCAGGGGGTCTGCTCACCTCTCCACTTGTAGGGCTCCCTGCGGGCTGGAAGGTGGGGTCCCACGGGGACCTGCTGAGTGCCAGCCCGGGCAGCACCCAGCCACCTTACACCTCACAGCCCCTCAAGGGTTCATTCAAGGTGGGTTCTCTGCAAGCTGCCTCCTCTCCGGATTCCACCCAGGTCTGACCCCAAACCGCCCCTGCAGCTTCTCTGAGACCTTGGTGCACCTGTAAGCATGACCGCCCACCTGGCCCTCCCTCAGACACTCCTGGCTGTCTTGGCCCTCCACCTCCATCCTGGTCGCCTCCCCCAGGCTGCAGCCTTCCCCCATCATGGTGCTGGCTTCAGGCCACCCAGGAGCCGAACTGTCTCCAGCAGCAAATGACCTGCAGCTCGGTTCACCAGCTCTGGGGCAGGGAGTCACTGGTTTGCTACCCAAAGGCAAACCTGTCTCCTGGAGAGTGATGGGAATGGCCGGACATTGGGCTTGGTGAGGAGTGAAAGGAGCCCCCAGCTGTGTTTGGTGAGAGTCCTGGGGTGCCCAGGTCTGGACCAGCTGGGGCCCCAGGCCAGGGTGCAAACAGCAGAACCTCAGGCAAGGAAGATCTCAGGGAAGGGGACTCGGTGGCTGCAGGAAGGGCCTGTGCTCCGGCCACGGAGTGGTGGCATCTGACAGCAGGAGCGAGGTGTCCTACGGAGATCGTGACTCTACTCTGGTTGGAGGGCCTTGGCCAGTTCAGAGGTGCTGTGGGCTATGTTTCCTTCAAGGAGAATGGAGACGGTTGGAGGGGCCATGGAGAGGGCTCTGCACACCCACATTAGGTGGAAGCAGCGTGCAGGCCTAGAAGTGTCACAGGAGATTCGATGCTGATTTTCTCCATGTCTGGTACTGTATGTCAGACCATGGGGGAGGGGGGCTGGCTCAAACAGCTCCCCCCAGGCAAGCTGTGCTCTAGATCAGTAGGGGCAAGTAGGTCCTCAGCTTCAGGCCTCAGAGGCTTCCCATCCTCAGAGGGGATGTAGGGGGGGTAGTACTAGAAGAGGTAGTGCTGTCCTTGCATTCTCCTCCCCATGCCGCCCACCCCCAAGAAAGTGGCAGTCTGCACACCTGGAACCTTGTTTCTTCTCCACAACTCCTTAGGAGTGTGAACCTCACAGGCGGAGGCTGGGGGAGCTGAGCCCAGCCTTGACACCGCGTCTGCAGTACCCATGCCCCCCATATGTGGGTGAGAACATGTGTAGGTGAAAATAAGTTCAAAGCTTACAAAGTGCTCTTGGACCCGTTTGTCATGAAGCATTTCATTCACGCAAAAGGAAACACGGAACCGCTTATATATAAAGAATAAGCACGTCACATCTAGCCATTCACCAGCCAGCTTAAGAAATAGGCTCTGTCAGTATCCCCGGGCTCCGTGGCCTGCTCAGATGGCTCCACTGTGGCCACCAGGGGTAACCCCGACACTGAACTCTGTGGGCATCGTTCCCTTGTCCCTTTCAGCCTTTTGTTTTGCTTCTGCATGTGCTTATCCCCCTAAGCAACTTATCAATTTCTGCCAGCTAGCTTGGAATTGGCCACAGTGGGAGTATTTACACCACTGACATTGGCAAATGTTACAAACCAGGGCTTTGTGTGTTTGTCCCTTCTCCCCCAAGCACGTTTCCCAGTCTGAGACTGGCTGCAGGCTGCCTCCTGGGAGAAGACATCACCTTCCAGGGGAGAGACTCCTGTCAGCTGAGATCAGATCTCTGCTGAAGGGTGCAGCTGTGAGCCCTCAGCAGCCCCCACACACAGTTTGAGGAGTGGGGTGCGCCCACTGGAACAGGAAACAGGGGGCCCTACAGCATCTGCTACCTTTACAGGAAGGTGCAGGCTAGAATGACCCCACAAATCTGCCTGCCCATTTTTTATTCTATGTCTCACGGTATTTACCGGCCACTCCCTGGAGTCAAGCGCATGTTTCACAGAGCTCTTCCCAACCCGAAATTATTTATGACTTGGCATTCACGGAGGAAAAGCAATTTTCTCAAAGTGTCTGATGTCATGATATATCGCCCGCTTGACATGCATGTGCCAAAACTGATCACTCAGGAAGCCGGCCCCTCTATGATGATTACGCTGAATTAAAAAGGAGGATTAATATTGCTTGGCAGGATCTTAACTCAAGTAGCATCCAAAGAAAATGCCCAGAGCATCTTCTGGAAAAATATACCCTTGGAAAAAATGACAAGATGCAACAGAAGATTGTTTTCCAAGGTTCTTTGGCTGAGCAGTGCTGGAGGGAGGTCCCATCGCCTCCTTGCTGCTCCTGGCTGCAGGGCTGAGGATAGGGGACACCCCTGCCTGGTCCTCACTAGGGACAGTGTGTGCAGGAGGGCGAGGAGAGATGCTGCCCACAGGTGAGCGGATAAAGAAGCTATGGCATCACCAGACGGTGGAAGGAGGCACTGACAGACACGTTGACCAGGGGAGCAAGCTCATAAACATTATGCCGGACTAACAGTCAACCTTGCTGCTGAAAAACCCTACAACATGCAAAATGAATCTCCAGCCACGGAGTAAGGCTGGTGGCTGCCCAGAGGGCAGGGGCTGAGCGAGCAGGGGCATGAGGGAGTGTTTGGGGTAAGGCAAAGTTCTGTGTTTCTGTTGGGGTGAAGGTATATATTTGTCAAAACTCACTTCTACAAATGTGCTTTTGGGTCTATAAATTACTCCATAATTAAATTGGTAAAAAAAATTGTGTGAACACATTTTAGAACTCTAAAGTGCTATGTTGGGAAAAAAAAATGCTTTCCATTTCACCGAGATCTGGCTTATAGCTCAGAAACCAAAAGGCAGTACCTGGAAGGGAAAGACTTTTGTCAAACTGAAAAAAGCAGTGAATTCAGTAGCAGCAGCTACAGTTAATTTAAATGGTTTTGAGTCAGCAAATAAATTTGGAGAAATTGTTTACCCTGCACCAACGAATCCTCAGTCAACGCCAGTCACAGGAAACAGAGAGTTGGAAGTGCTGGTTGTGGGGGTGGGGGCGGGGGTGGAGCATTAAATGCTCAGAAACACACCTCATAGCCAAGCTGTCCCTAGTGATCACTTTTAGGTTCAGAAAGTCAATCACGATGTCACCTCTTTCTGGAGAGCTGCCTATATCCAGTGATGGGGTGCTGTGGGGATTGGGGTTCAGGCCCCTCACATCAGTGTTGTGATCCTCCAAGCCCTCACAGTGCTGAGTTCCACATGGGGTTGCCTCACTAACTCTCAGGCTGACTTCTCCCCTGCCCATTCCTGCTTCCTTGCCTTGCCCACCAGGATTTGCTCTTAGATACCCCTGTGTGCCTGTCAAAGTCTGCTCCCAGACAATCTGGTGGTCGGAGCCAGTGGTCTGAGAAAGAAGATGCTAAGATGAAAGGTTTGCTCTGAATTGCCTGGAAAGCAGCCAGCAGTGGGGACCCCAGAAGTGGCACTGGGAGAGGCACAGCAAGTCCCTATCAAGGGAAATGATGCATTAGTTAAAGTGAGTGCTGCTGGGAAGTAGGATGCAGGCTGGTGGGAGGAGATGTGAACAAGGATGTATCAGAAGGTAAGAAATCTGGGGTACATAGTAACTCAGAGGCAGCATGATGGCTGGCTTCTGCTTCTTTGGCAGCCCCTAATGAGACTCTTATCTCCCACAGTGAGAGGACCATTCCCCAGATTTCACCCTGAGAGCAGCACAGCCATGACAGTTCATTCTTAGTATTGTCAGACTCCAGATGGAGACAGGATGGGCCCCTGAGAAATGGGGTGGGGCTGTCTGGAATGACACGTGTGATGAGGGGAAGGCTCAGAGATCAGGCAGAAACCAGGACATGCACATGACGAGCTTGACTTGGGTGCTAGGGCAGAGAGTGAAGTTGCATAAGGGTAACTGACGGGGAGGTCTCCTGGGGGTACAGGACTGAGCAGTGTGGCAAGGACCCCGAAGACCAGCACAGGCGTGTTGCTGAAAAGATTCTTAGAAACAGGGAGGAGACGCCGGCCTGTACTAAGTGAGGCGGAAATGCCAGAGACTGTGGCAGACAGAGCAGGAGGGGTGCAGAGGGCCAGAGGGGAGCCTGCTGGAGTGAACTACAGGTGCTGGAAAGCCCTCTGTGTGCTGTGTCCTGGGAGGACATGCTCACGGGAGTTGCAGGCATCCAGGAGCAGTGTGGCAGCTGCCCACGTGGAGGTCATACAGGGACATGGGGGCTGCCACTGCAGACCCAGGCAGGGTAGATCAAGGGTGACCAGAGACTCCAGAAATGATGGATCCCATGTGGCAGTGCCCGGCTAGCACAGACACATCCTGAAGAGCAGCCCCTCGTCTGGCACCAAGAGGAGCTGCGCTTGAGAGCAGGGATGATGCCTAGGAGGACTTGGTGTCTGCAAGGGCAAGACAGGGGGCAGCCATCAAGGGCACTGGCCGACACAAACAGCAGAAGGAAGTTGAGGATGGACAGTCAAAGGCTGTCCCAATAAGAAGGGACAGTCTTCAGGTCCAGACCTCAGCGATTGACAGCAAGCTCAGGTCCCCAAAAGGAGAGACCCCATAGGTGTGTACCTAGTAGCATTCCCCAGCTTGTCCCCAAAGTGACCTGTGGCCATTTATTTGAATAAGCGGACATGGTGGTGGGGGAGAGGAAAACTCAAACACTTAAAGGTTTTGGCTGAGTGGACACTTGGGTACTTTACCCTCGGGAGCCTAAAGTGTCTGCGACATAGTCTCATGCATACAGTGGATAAGAAATGGCCCCAAACTGGTTCATGTTTGGGTCAGTCACGGACTCCCCAACCCCCAGTCTCTCAATGTGTTATCGGAGGGGCCATAAATGCTAGTGGGAAGAACCCCCAATTCTCAACTAGAATAAGAGATCATAGCAAAGAATTCTTAATGGAAGCCTCTGAAAGTGATCCTATGACCTGAACCAAGATCTCAAGTCACAGATGATAGTGCGTCTTGGGTAGAGATTAGTGTGGCCCTCACAGGGCTACAGAAGACAGGAGTCTGACCCTCACATCTCATGCAATTCATGAATCTAGTTCTATAAAGCCAAATGGGCCCTAGTGGATGATGGGAGATTACCACTAACTATCGCACCGCGGCCCTGATTGTAACCACTGTGTCAGGTGTGCTATCTGTGCTAGATACTGACAGGGCCTCGGGTATAGGTAAGTGACCACTGGCCTGAAAAACAGGTTCTTTTTCCTCTCTGTCAAAAGGAGCATCAAGAACAGGTCACACAGACTTGGAATGGACAGCATTTGGTGTTCCTACGTTGCTCTAAAGCTACTTTAACTCTCCTCTCCTGTCACAGTACAGTCCCAATAAACTCCCTCAACAGCGCTGTCTCAGAGCCTGCTTCCTCAAGGACCCTGACATGCAGTTGGTTGAAATGAAACATGCTTTGCAGTCAGAGGTCAACCCTGGTTGAGAAGTTGGTGGCAGGACCGAGATTTCGAGCAGAGCTGATTGAGGCAGGACCCTGTCAGGGCCAGGAGCACGATGAAGCGAAGGTCCTGGAGGGGAACTCGCTGGCCCCAGCAGCAGAACAATTAGCAACGAGGCCAGGCAGACCAGGCTGAGCCCTAACACACGACATCTCTGAGGATGGGACTGTGGTGGCTTCTCCGGCAACAGCCAGGGAGCTGTTTTCAGAACCACGGACAGCAGCGCTCCAGCCAGCCCTCCAGGGCTTCCCTCCAAGGCCTGTCCTCTGTTGTAGGAGGCCGTGCAGCGTGTGAAGCCTGTCAACACCAGGAAAGACCCGTGTGGGTTCCTGGCCATGATTAAAGGAGACAACCACAAGTGCGCCTCCAGATCACCAACAGTTCTTGCAGCTTCTAAAACTGAGCACACCTGGGAGCCAAGATTTGCATACGCACATAATACTTGTTTGGGGGATTGATACAGAAACGACTAATTCATCTCTAGAGAGACTCATGGTCCAGTGGGTGACAGATCAGTAAACGTATTTGATGATCTTTAAGGTTTCCTTGCACTTCCTGAAATGGTGAGAATGTGTGTGTATGAGAGAGAGAGAGAGAGAGGCAGAAGAAGAATAGGAGGAGGGGAGGAGTGGGGTGGGGTGTGGGGAGAGGAGGTCGGAGTGAGGGAGGCCCCAAATGTTGAGATTCACTCCTCTGGGCTTTGGGATGAAACTCCATTCTCTGTTCTCACAGGAATCTAAGAGAACATCTCCCATTGTCAGCTGCATCTCATCTGTCTCAGGGTGATTCTCTGCTGCCCAGAAGGCTGTTTTCATGGTTCCAAGGGACCCTTGTGATCAAGTGGGTGTCCTCACCCCAGACCCAGCTTGCCACAGCACGTGGCCACACACGCTGAAAGGAACAGGAAAGGCCGGGTCTCTGTCTGGGTCTCACACTCAGTGGGGCACGTGGTTTTCATGACACAGCTCTGCAAACATACCCACAGCCTCAGGAGGCTCCTGCACCCGGGGGGAGGGGGTGGTCGGCAGCGAAATCCCCTAGGTCTTGAGGGGTTAGTGTTTCCACTAAGGAACCCCCAAGCTGCTCAATGCCCTTTTGGCAGGAGCTGTGTGAGCTCTGCCCCTGTGACCAGGCTGGTACCTCCATCGAGGCTCCTGAGGCTGCTATACAGCTCCAGCTGCACACTTGCATCAGATTCCAGAACAGGTCACAAGTGTCCAGGACAGAGTGATTTAGAAGTGCTTTCAAGAACATTTTAACACTTCCCAGAAAAGTACTATCCAAGGACTTGAAAAGAAAGTTATAGGCCCCATGTCACCCCTGCTTCTGGGAGCAGGTCTCTAGCCACACACAGCCGGCATGAGGCACCCCCACCAGAAGGTGGGCTGGTCTCTTCTCTATGGCACCTCGTCTGTCAGTCACAACCTCTTCAGCCCTCTGGGCTTCTTTCTGACATGCCCAGAGCCTGGCTGTCAGAGGCAAGCGATCTCATTTTCCACTCCTACCTAGGCATTGCAAAAATCCAGGGGGGACGAAAACATGTTTTTGTAAAGATACATCAACACACGTGAGCTCTCGGGGGTGATGTGTGGGGGCTGATGGAATGAGCCCTGAGCTGCACTCACTGCACAGGCAGGACCTGCGCTCACAGAGGGAAGCACCACGCATCTCGTGCGGTAGTTTGCAGCAGAAAGCAAAGGAATGACTTAATTCCTATTAACAGCTCGGGGTGCACAGGGGAACACAGACAGGGTGACTTGGGATGAAGGCTGCACACACTGGGTGTCTGAGGGTGATCAGAACCTCAGGGAAGGAGGACAGCCCATCACCCAGGTTTGTGGGAGGGGTTGGAGGAAGGGAAGATAGACTTTCCTGCCACCAAGACTTTGGGGGGGGGCAGCAGGGTTCTCCTTACACTCCTTGTCAGCACTCCATCAAGCAGGAGTGGAGAGAAGCATAGCTGAGAAGGCTGGGGGTGGGCTGTGGAGGAGATGAGGTCATTGAAACTAAGGATGAGACTCTAAATCTCCATGAACTTGCATTTTCTCTGCTCTCTCTCCCTGCAGATGGAAGTGGAGGGAAGAAGGAAAGGCACACCCTGTAACTTTAAGTGGTAAATGGATTTCTGAAGGGGCGGGTGGCACGAGGCACTCTGCCCGATCTCCTAGGACACAGCCCACACCAGGGAGCCTTTCTGGAAGGCTGGGGAAGCTGGGTTCTCGCAGCCTTAATTAATCCTGGCAATTTCCTCTCCTCCCACTGTCTTCCTCCCCAGCCAGGAAAAGGCCTGGTCTCTGCTTGCTGGAGAACTTGCTTTCCATCTCTCCAGAAGTCCAAGAGAACTAATATTTGCATCAGAAAAACAGCAGAGGGGCTCTCGCTGGCTTTCCGATTCACTTGGAGTCAATTACTCTTTGCTTTTGAGAGCACTGAAGTAACAGGGGAATGCGACTTTCTTCTGTTCTGAAGCAACCTGGGAATGTGTTTAATTAATCCTGTTCACTGCGGCCAAGTCTTATGTGGCACTTTGCCGAAAGCCCAGAGTTGATGATGGCAGACTGTTGACAAAGGTTGACTAGAGTCCTTTTCCATTTCCCCAACGAATGACTTGGGCAAGGGCAGAGATCAAATGTTGCAAAAATGTTGGGGATGTATATTCTCAGGACCTTTAATTTCTCCAGTCCATGCATACATCCCTCCCCTCATACAGATGGATGGTGACAAGGAGGCTCAGAGGCCCTGAATCAGCCTGGGAAGTTTGGAGCAGTCAGACAGTCTGATATATTTATCCAGTAGAATGTTCTCTTGCTGCATGTCATATCCTCATCAAGAATGGGAAAAGGGTAATTGGATTTAAATGTCAAGATGTTCCCACTGTAGGGGAAGGCGCATATCTATTTTCTCAGCTACAGTTTTGTTTTTTTTTTTCATCTTATGATAATGAAAACTGTGACCACTTGTTGCTAAAGATGACAGGAGAAAATTCTCCAGGACATGGAGATAAACACTGAGTCACAGCTTGGGGGCCAGCATCAGCTCTTAAATGTACAAGCAGTTTCCCAGGAGGTCAGGAGAAGAGCGAGAAGCCAGGCGTGGGCCTGTGATT
>PVHY01028958.1:0-14608 GCA_004024945.1 Uropsilus gracilis | reverse complement strand
GGCCACAGCGATGGGCGGGCTTGGGGGTAAGGAGGTGCCAGAGCGGGCGCAGCCACGCTGCGAGCGATGCGCCCGGCCCTGCCTCCGAGAGGCCCCCCGGGCACCCAGGGCCATCGGGCCGCGCACGAGGCCAGGACCCGCCCCCCGCTGGCTCTTCTGAGGGGGCGCCCACCGGGCGCCCGGGCCCAGCACCGCAGAGCTGCCCTCCCAGCTCCGCCCAGGCCGCCGCCAGTGCCGCGACGAGGCCCGGCCCCCGAGAAAGGCAGCGTCGCGCTGTGGCCTCCGGGACAGCGTGGCCGCCCTCAGACGTGCGGGGAGATGACGTCGCCACTCCGGCTCCCCCCCCCCCCCCCGCTGTTGAGGCTGCGGGGGCCCAGGTCCCTCAGCCGCCAATGGACCCTGGTTCGGGTGAGCACCCCAGCCGGCTCCGCCCCGCTTAGACAGACCCGCTCTGACCACGCCCCGGCCAGCGTGGCCCGGCCCACTCAGCCCGCGGTGAGCCTCACGGCTGGCCCACGGCAGAGACGTCGCCGTCAGCCTCTGCCTGGGCGGCTGCCCCCAAGGATCAGGCATGGCCTTCCCTCCGGCCAGGCCGGGGCCCACCAGGCAGGGGGTGCAGGGCACCTCGGGACAGAGGGGCAGCTCAGCCGGCCAGCGGGCAGGACAGCGCGGGTGTCACGGGGCCAGTGCCCGGCTCGTGCCCGTCCTTTCACTCAGCTGCTGCCCTCTGCCCCAGCCAGCCAGCAAGTGCCCGCAGCACCCCCCCCCCGTGGGCACTGACCCTGATGGGGACAGGATGGGGCAGGCAGTCCAGGTGGTGTGTGTGCATGTGTGTGCACACGTGTGTGCATGTGTGTGTGTGTCCTGGCAGCTCAGCCATGGGGAGGACCTGATTAACTACTCACCATTAGCTGGTCGTGACTAACCAGCTGTGATTAACTAGTCATAATTAACTAGTCATAAACGACTATTCATAACAACTAGTCAGACATAACCAGTCACGACGAACTACTTTAACAAGTTGTGACGAGCTCATCATGACGCATGGTCATTAACTAGTCATAGTCAACTAGTCACCGTGAACGAGCTGTTACTAGTCATGATGGACTAACCATGATTAACTAGCTGTGGTTAAGGAGTCGTAACCAACGCGCTGTAACCAGCCAACCACCGCCACAGCCCGGCTCTCCCGGAGGAGAGTCAGGGGCCCGCAGACGCCGGGGCCTTGGGTGCTCCCTCCCCTCCCGCTCCCCCCACCCCCAGGCCCCCTTCAGCCACACCCACTCCCCAAGGCCCAGCACACAGCTCCCCACGACGCAGGAAGGCGGCGCCGCGGCCCTGCCCGGCCCCCGGGAAGCAGCGTGAACGGTGGCCAGCACCGCAGGGGTCGAGCGGGGCGTGGGGGGCCTGAACTCCGTGACGCCGACCCTCGCGGACGCCCAGACTCTGCGGACGACAGGCAGCCCTGCCCGCTGGAGCTGACGCGCGTGGGGGGCGGGGCTGGGGGGAGCCCGGCTCCTGAGGACGGCCGCCCCCGCCCCGCCCGGCCGCGGGTCCGTCCTCGCCAGCACCGCCTCGCCACCCAGTGACCGCCCGCTCCGCTGTGAGGCTGGGCCCCAACTGCGTGGCCTCGGCCCGTCTGCCCGGGGTCAACGCGCGTCCCCTCCTGCCCCTCGGGCGTCGCCCGAGAGCCGGCGGCCCCGCGCGCCCACGCTCGGTGACAAAAGCGTTTCTCTGGCTCCCGAGGCCGAGGGTGGCCGCACCCCAGGCTCGGGCCCCCGGGCAGGGGACGGGCGGCACCCGAGACCCGCCCCACCGACCGGTCACCTCTGGGGAGGGCCGGGGCAGCCCAGGCCCCCGGGGGGGAGGGGTGGCCAGGCCCTGGGCTGCGGCCACGCCAGCCTGGGCTCACGCTGGGCAGCAGCGCCAGGAGCCGCCCGCCCGCCCCGCTGGCTCCTCCCCCTCGGTCTGCAGGTGGGCGCGCCCACGGGGAGCGGGGCAGCGAGCCCAGGCAGCCCCTGCCCAGCCCTGAGAAGCCCTCGGGCTTGGGGGCCGAGGGGGCCGAGTGGCCGAGCCGCCAGCCGCACCAGGGACGTCCCCGCAGCACCAGCTGCTGTGTCCAGGCGGAGCTGCCCATGGCTCCCGCCGTGGCCACTCTGCTCCCAGCCCCGCGCGGGCTCCGGGGCCCAGGGCAGGCCCAGGCCGGGCTGCCCAGTCTCCGCCCTGGGGGCACAGGCTGCTGTGCTCAGCCTCACCTCGGCTCCGCCTCCCCGCGCCCTCCCTCCTTGCCTCCCTCTCAGCCTCCGCGTCCCCTCCCACTGCTGGAGTGTCCTGAGCCCGGGGCTGCCTGCCGGGCACACGTGCGGCTTCCTTCCGTGGCTCTGGCGGGCTCCCTGGGTCTGGCTGAAGCGGCTGCTCTGGTGCTTTCCGACACCGAGCGGGCTCCAGGGTGGGCCAGGCCTGCGGCTCTGTCCTGTGCCACGGACGCGTGGACTGTGTCCGCCCCGTGGGCCGCGTGGGGCGTGTGGGGACGTGCGAAAGGCTCGGTCTGTGGGACGATGCCCTGGAGGCCTGTGCGTTATCCACCTCTAGCTTCTGAAGGTAAACCCAGACGGCTTTCCTTGACGCTGCCGCAGCTCCACCCTGGCAACATGCCCCAGACGCCGCCTTCTCCACATCCTCGCCAGCACTTGTTGTTGGGGGGCTTTTTAACACGGCCTCTCAGTAGCATGAGATGGCGTCCACTGTGGTCTTACCTCTACTGGAGGCGATGATGGGCAGCTTTGGCGTGGAGAGGCCCTCTGTGGCGAATCTCCTGCTCACGTCTGCTGTCCACTCCTCAGGGAGGTTGCCGGCTTGCTCTTGCTGAATTCTGTGGACGCTGTACCTATCCGGGATATTAGCCCCACTCGGTACTGTCTTTTTAACTCTATCTCCTTCCCCTGTGTGGAGCTTTGTAGCTCCAAGTAATGCCAGCTGTTCATTTCTGCTTTCGTTCCCCACCAGAGGGCTTGGGTCTCCAAGAACTTCTTTATCTCGGAGGCCATGGACGTGACGTCAGCACCTGTTCTCTTCTGTATATGTTACTGTCGTAGGGCTTATATCTGGGCCCCGAGTCTGTGTGTGTACGGAGTTAGAGAAAGGTCCGACTCGAGCCTTTCATGTATGACTTTCGGGTTTCTCAGCGTTGCTTATTGAAGAACTTGTCCTTCCCTGTCCACGGTCAGAGCAGTTTCATAGCTTAAGTGCTAGTATGTGCGTGGATTGACCTCTGGGCTTCTGATCCCATGGATCCAGGTGCCTGCTTTGTGCCAATGCCATATTGCTTTGGTACTGTTGCTTTATAGTATATTTTTGAAACCAGTCACACGATACCTCTACCTGCCTCCTTTTCTCTCGGGTGGTTTCTGTATGTCAGAGCCTTTTGTGGCTCCGTCTGCATTTCAATAGCTTTTGTTCCATCTCTTTGAGAGAGGCTGCTGGTGCTCTGTGGGGACTGCCTAGATGCACCATCATGCTGGCAGGATCCTCACGCTCTCGGTTCTCCCCACCCGTGAGCCTGGGGCAGCCGCCAGCTCCTGATGGCCGTCCGAGTCCTCTCGTGACACCTTGGAGTCTTCATTGTGTAGGTCCTGTGCCTCCTTAGTTAGCTTAATTCCAAGGCATTTAATCCCGTTTGAAGCCATGGTAAACAGAGGCCATTTACCTTTATAGCTTTTGTTTCTTGCTCCACGGTCACAGATTTCTGAATGTTGATCTTGCTGTCTGCCAGTTTGCTCGATGTGTCCACACTCCTAACAGCCTTTTGGGGAAGGCGTTTCTCTATTGACCCTGTTCTTTGCAAATCGTGGTCGTTTCCCTTCTGTTAGAAGCTGTGGGTAGGAAGGAGAAAACGGAGAGAAATTGCAAGTCTAAGAGCGAGAGACTCAGTTGAGACCAGGGTCAGCTAGCACATGGCTAAGTCAACTTTATTAGGTTCTACACGCCCCCTGAATAGCCTGTGAAGGGATGGCCGCCGTGCGGTAGCAAATAAACAAAAGGGAAGGTGAAAACAAGACCCCATGGGGGTAGCACATGGGGGAGGGGATTCATTATCTTGCAGAAAACACCATGTGGGAAAACACCTTTATCTCCCAGGAGACGCCTCTCAAGTGGGTTAATCCTCGGAGGACAGCGGACGCCGCCCGCTGATAAGAGACCCGCGGGATCATCTTCAGGGGCGGAAGTGGCGCTGGAAGGAGCAGGCTGCGCCCTTCCTCAGGCAGGCGTTCCACCGGCCTCACGGCTTCACTTGCTCCTTTCCGGCCTGGATTCCCCTCAGCGCTGGCCGACGGCGCAGGTCCGCTGAGCCGAGCAGGACTGGCAGGGCTGTGCGGCCCTTGATATCAGCGCCTGCGGGCACCGCCTGATGCTCACCCCCCAAGTGCAGACCCCACGGACCCCCACCCAGCCCAGCCCTGAGTCAGACCCCGTCCCTCCGGCCCTCGGTAACCGCCGACGGCTCTTGGAGTCCGAGAGTCCGATTTTGCTTCACGTGGTTCAGCTGTTGGCTTTGCTACGTCACGAACCACACACGGACTTTGTCCTCCCCGTGTGGCTTACCGCTCCAGCCAGGCCGCTGCCAGTCGCCGGGCCCATCGTCTCTGGCTGAACAGTGTCCGGCGGTGGCTAGCAGCCACGTCCTCTTCACCCACCCACCTGTCGTGGCGTGCCCGGCTCCACACCAGCACACCAAGCGGGAGGCGGACGGGCACCGGGCGGAGCCACCGGGCGACCACCCTCCTGCGCAGACTTAGCGACTGCGTGCAGCGGCCAGCAGCCACGTGGGGCTCTGGCCACCGCGCCCCCAGCCACATGCAATTGGTGGCATCAGTCACTGGAGCCGCCCAAAGCCGGTGCGAGGCTGTCGTCTTCCAGAACCGCCTGGGCAGCGGCGTCTCGCTCAGCCTCAGAGACTGCCCCCTCGCCCGGCCACCAGCGGAGAGAGGGGCAGCTGGCACGGAGCAGCAGAGTGGACGCTTACATTCTGGCAAGACCGGGCGAGGGGCGCGGCGTCAGGGCGGACCGAGGGCGACCGCCCGGCATGGACTCCGGGGCGCGGCGTCGGCGTCATTCTGAGTCCCCGAAACCTGTCCCCTCCGAGGGCAGCGGCCGCGCCTCCTTCCCACGGGCGCCTTCCTGGGGACGACATGAGAAGGGGAATTTTAAAAATCAAATTATGTTTTTCAAAGTGCTTGAAGAGCTTTCCATTTAAAAGACTCCCACCAGGGATCCTCCCTCCGCACGGAGAATCCCATTGTAATGCAAATACCTCTTCCTAATTTATCTGTTTTCTAAATTCAAACAAACCCGTTTACCCTGGACGGTCAGAGCACGGGGCTTGCGGTTAATTGAATATTCATGCTCATTTGGAGTCCGCGCGCGGCTCCGTGCGGATCCCGGGGCTCAGGCCACGAGCCCCCCAGCAGCGCTAAGCAGAGCCCGATCACTCCCTCTGATAACCACAGGGTCCGGCGTCCCGGGCGGGGGCAGCTGGCGGGGTCAGCTCATCGCCCCCCACCCCCGCACAGAGCGGGTCTTGCGGGTTAAAGACCCGAGGATCCAGAACGGAGCTGGGCTGAAACCGGCGGATTCTGGGTCGGGCCCCGGGGCTTCAGGTTCCATAGCTTCAGTCCCTGCCTGTTTGTTTGTCCGTGGACTCGTTTATGGACGGCGGCGGCATCTTCTCTCTGCAGAGCGTCGCGCTCCGCGTGCGGCTGCCCGCGCCTGCACAGGTGGGCCCTCCGGAGAGCCAGTCGGCTTCGGGGGAATGAAGCGGGATTCAGCTGTTCTCCCCCGCTCGCCCTCTAACGGGCTGGGAGAAAGGCCGGGGCTCCCGGAGACAGCGCCCGCCCCGGGAGGAGTCGCGGTCCCGATTCCGATTCCGTGTGACGATGAAGGAAACGAGTCGTTCCGAAAGCAGAGTGCGCGGCTCCCAGCCCCCGGCCCCAAGCGAAGGCTCATCCTCGCCGCCGTCAAGTGGCCTCGAGCGGGTCCGAGTCCCGAGGCTTCCAAGCCGACCCGGCCTGAGGGTTGCTAGGCCTGCTATCCGAGCGGCCCTGCAGCCATCCATCCCGGTTTAGGCAGATAAGGTTAGCTGCCTCTTGCCATTCACAATTCCACAGCCCTCCTAAATTAATTTCTCCAGAAGTAATTCAAATAAAAGCTCGCTCGCCGCGTCTCTTTCCTGAGCCACAAGATTGAATAAGGCATCTGAATAAAAATGGGCATTACAGCCTTCTTTAATATTTAAGCATGACATTCATTGATTTGTTTCTTGTTTTCTGCAAACCTTGACAACGTGATAAAATAAATCATAAGAACAAAATATAGTGGTAACATCTTTTATGGACTTCACACGGTCATCAATCTCAGGCTCTGAGTGAATTATCAGCACAGCAAAGAGATCTATGTTTTAAGAGCTCCAATAGCAGACTGGCTGGGTTTTCACAAGCAAACTCAAGGCGAGTGACTGATAAGCATCATTATTATTTTCTGAGAGTCTGCTTTATGGAGTGCTGCCCGGTGCCGGCGTGTACGTTTCGGGAGCAAAGAGCTGATCAAGTCGACGGAGACATCGCCTCACATATAAAAAATATAACAAGGCTGCCTGCCGAGCCGCAACCAGGGCCGCCGCGACCAGGGGGGCCGCGACCAGGGGAGCCGCCCACGGCCGCCTCACCGGCTGAAGGCACCTCGGCTCTTGCTTAACCCGGAGCCAGCGGCCCCCACGCTGCCCGCAGGCCCAGAGCGGGAGCTTCTGCACACTCGCCTCTGTCCCGACATCCCCGAGCAGGGACCCGCGGCCGGACGCTCCCGGCAGGCTGGCCACCGAGGCCGTGGGGACGGCCGTCTTGGCCGAGAGCGGTCCAGCCTGGCGGGGACAAGCGCCCTCTGCTCGGGGCGAGCCTGGAGCCCGCGCCCAGCACGGTCCTTACAAACCACAAGGCCTGCAGCGGGGACCCGGGCCGCTCGGACCTCCGGGGGGGGACACGACGGCCAGCCGAGACCAGCACGGGGCCGTGGGCCGGCCCGGAGACGCCACGAGCGGCCTTTGTTCCCGCGCGAGGTTCTCGCCCCCGTGACGGCTCCTTTTGTTCCCCACACCCCGATTCCTTTGTGCTCCGCCGCCGGGCCGCGCGGGGCTTCAAGTTTCAGGGGAACCTGCCAGCCGGGGGTGCGTCGCGGCTGGAAGCCGCGTGGGGGGGCTGTTCCCCAAGCGGGGCTGTTCCCCGAGATTGCCAGGCGTTCTGCTGCGCCCCCCCTCTCTCGGCACCAGCCCCGCAGCCCAGCCCGCCGCCGAGCCTGGACCGTGCGGGCAGCCCGCAGCGTCCACGCGGGCCGAGCGGGGATCTGGGGAACGGGCTCATGACGGCGGGGTGGGGGGCGGTCAGGGGATCTGGGGCGTCGGCGGCGGGTGGGCGGCACCTTCGCTGCGCTCTGACGGCGGGTGTGTGGGGCTCCCCGCAAAGCCCCACAGGGCACGGCCACCATACATGCCCCCCGACCCCGCCCCTCACCATCCGGAGCCCACGAAATCCACACCCGCCGGCCGCTGAGCACCGCCGGCTCGTGAGCCCCTCACCCAGGGGATCGCACCCTCGCCCGCCGCGCCCGCGCGCAGCCACATGCCTCCCCCAGTGCGGGCGCCCCCCCACCGACCCGCGAAGGCCGTGTCCAGCACCGCCCCAGCCAGCTGCAGCCGTGGCCATCCTCTCGCTCAGCCTAAGAGAAGCGCCCGTGTGGTGCTCTTGCCAGGCAGTTTGGTTTCCCGTTGGCTGGTTACGTTGTTTCTTCACCGGTAGCCATGGTTACGTGGCCTCCTCCGCCGGCCTCCTCCCGGCGGGGACCACGCTGCACACTGCTGCCCTGCAGGCCACTGGGGGCCCACGAGCGGCACAGAGGTGATGGGGCTCGGGCGGCCCGGGGTCCCCCCACGGGCGCCTGCTGGAGGTCCCTGATGGGAGGTCTAAAGCACGAGGCATCTGCCCCGTGGAGCCCGCGCTGGCCGACACCCCAAAAGCCTGCCGAATTGCCTGTCAGCACCTGCTACCTTAGTCCATCCTAGTCTGTGTCCACGCCCGGAAGCCAGGGGGCGCGAGCCCTCCGCGGTGGGCAGGGGGAGATGGTCCAGCGCGCGCCCCGTGCACCTGGCAGCCCTGGCCGGGAGCCGGCCGCTTCCCCACCTTCCGGAGCCCCCAGCAGGGTCCAGTGCTCCGCGCATTTTCCAGGGACACCTAGCTAGCCTGCCCGGGTGTCATTAGCCTGCGGCTTGGCTGCTGGAGGGACTGACCGCTCCAGGAACCTGGATCGGGCAGGACGGGCAGCCGTGTCCACCGCTCTCCCCGGGGCACCTGGTCCGCAGCAGGTGCTCAGTGAGGGGTGGCTGTGCCAACTCGCCTCCAGACGCGCTCTCCCAGGGCAGTCCGCGCGGGACCCGCTCACGGCCCAAGCCGGCGCCTTGCGTCCTCCTCCGTGGACAGCCAGGCCCTCCTCCCGAGGCGGCCACTGGCCGAGCATCTGTCCAGGCGGTGAGTGCGTGGGAGCACGCGCGCGCAGACACATGCGGCCGTGCACACACATGCACATATGTGTGCACGTGTGGTGTCTATGGTCTCGACAGCGGTGCGCACACACGTGCACGGGGGTGGTACCTCCACGTGTAAGACACGCGTGTGCGCGCGTTAGGCTGCGACCAGCACGGGGCCCCTTCTCAGTCAGGAAGGCGCCCGCTCCCTGTGCTTGGGGCTGGCGGCGGGCTGGCTGCTGCACACTCGGCCTTGCCGCCCCCCCGCCTGGTCAGGTCAGTTTCCGATTTCTACTGAAACAGGGTTTTCCGTTTCCTGCTGGGGACCCGGCCGGGAACCCAGGCTCGGGGCAGGCGGCCGGCCCCCAGCGGGTGCCTGCATCCTCCCGGTCCGTGCGTCGGCCCCACGAGGGAAACCCGAACTGCGGGGAGTGCCCGCGCGGCGGTGCCCAGTGAGGGGAGGGTCCGCGAAGACCTCTCCTCCGGCGGCGGACGACATAGCAGACTTTTCTCTTTCCGCGTGCCGGTGGTACACAGTCCTCGCAGAAAGACGCCACGTGCCCCGCCGTAGGCGGTGGCCTGACAAGTAATCTGTAACACGGCATCCAGATTCGCCTAATAAAGGAGGAAGTGTGCATTGCTTATGGCACTTCGGGCCGGCACCCCAGCCGCCCCGTGTTACGTGGGATGGGGGCTCCGGAGCGCCGAGGCCCTGTCAGTCACCTAATTAAGCGGAGCCAGCTCGCTCTTCATTTTATTTCTGTATATGTTAATGTTAAAAACTAATAGAAAACAGCTAGTAAATTGTCCCCTGCATATATTGGACACAGCAACAATTACTCTGGCAGGGAAGATATAATAAAAGAGGAAATTTTAATAGTATCCTTATTCCATTTATTCTCTGGGGCTTCTGTTTCAAGGTACTGTAGAAATTAACAATTATTTCTTCTCATTGTTTTTGATGATCTTTTTCTATTATGTTCCGACCAGACTTAAAATAAAAAAATAATTTAAGCTTACATTTTTTTATTCAATTTTATGGTGCCCTGAGATTTCCATTCCAGGCACGAGGAACGACGGAGAGAAACCAGAAAATAACCGGCGGCTCCCGCCGGCTCCCGCGCCGGGCGGCGGCCACGCCAGCATCGTCCCGGCGAGGTCACCCCGACCTCAGCCCAAGAAGCCCCACCGTGGGGACGGCCCTTGCGCCCGGCGCTGCTGCGTGCGCTGTGGCAGGGCCGAGGCGCCTCGGCTCGGAAGCCGTGCCCTCGCTGCACACAGCAAAGCGCCCGAGGATTTCTCCAGGACGCCGGAACCTGCCGAGCGTGAACATTCTCCCGCCATCGACCTGCTGCGTGCAGAAGGAGCAGGCGTGCGGACACGACGCCCCCCCCCCCGCTCCTCGGGGCCCTCCTGGCGCCACCTGTCCCACTCTCCGCGGAGACCTGGTCAAGGCCCCGGGGGATCCTGGCCCCACCTGCCCCCACGTCCACCCTCACCGCCCACGGGCCACCCGGAGAAGCCCAGGAGGCCTCGCGGCCGCTGTCCTGGACTGGCCCCTCCCACCGCCCCAAGAGGGAGCGTGGCCCCCGGACACGACGTAAACATGTGGCCTCACTCAGCAGGCCAGCGGCCGGGGTCGTGGGTGGGTGGTGCCCGGGCGGGACCTCCTGGACATGTGGCTAAGGGCAGCTTAGCATGTGCTAAGGACGCAGCTGCCGAGGCCCGGCCAGCCCCAGCCACCAGCCCCTGGGCACGCACCTCCCCGCGGGGTCGTCCTGCTCCCTCCCGCTGAGACCCACCCACCGGACTTGAGCTGACGACCCAGCCCCCGCCCCCCCGCCCCCTCAGCCCCCCGTCCCCTCAGCCCCTCGCCCCCAGCACCCCCTCGCCCCCCTCACCCCGGGGGCCACCCATGGGCAGGGGCTGGTGGTTCCAAGGCGTCTCGGGGGACCCAGGCGCACGGGGGGGGGGGCCTGGGGCACTCTGGCCGGTACCCGGGCTTTCTGGGCCTTTGGCCGTGGCTCACTCGGAGCCGAGCCCGCGTCCTCCCTCCGGGGAAGCAGGCCGGAGGCCGGCAAGGCTCCGTTCGCCGCGGAAAACAGGCTCCGGGAACCTGGGCGCTAACAGACTCGCTGCATAATTCAGTGAGACGCCGCTCGGCGATGGCCCAAAAATAGAAGGTGGGCGCCTCGCAGACACGCAAGGCAACCAACGGAAACGCCGCTGAAGGCGCCGTGGCACCCACGCCGGGCAGCAGGGGGCCAGGGCAGGCCAGGCCAGGCTGCGGAGGCCGCTGGGCCGCCCACGCGGGAGAGGGTCCGGGCGGGGCTCCGTGCGCCCCCGCCCCCAAGCCGAGGGGTCAGCCCGAGCCTGGCGCGGGCCCTGCAGCCTGCGAGGGGAGCCGCCCGCCCCCAGCCCCGCGCTGGCCGCCTGGCCGGGGTGGGGGCGGCCCCGGGCCTCACTCTGCGCAGCCCTAAGCGAGCGGCGAGGGCCTCACGTCTCCACCGCAGCGTCCGTCACCTCTGCGGGCCCGAGAGCGGGCGGCGGCGTCAGGAGGTCTGGCGTCTCGCCCCGAGGACCAGCCGGGCCGCAGACCCTGAGCCGGACACTGCCTGGGGCCCCGGGAGCCCGCGCTCGGCCACTGTGGCACACAGCGGGCTGGCCCTCCCGTGCCCCGGCCACCCCGGCCTCTCCACGCAGGCCTAGGAAACCTCTGGCCAGGCCTGGGCTCCAGCCACTTGGTGGGGCCAGGCGGCCGGTCACTCCTGGGTCACTGCAAGACCAAGGCAGGCGGTGAGGGGGCACTTGGTGTCCTGCCTGGCCGCGTGACCCGGAAGCCGGGCATGGAGTGGCGCTGTCACCAAGGGGGCGGTGGGGCGACTGGGCCCCCGCAGGGAGGAGGCCACGGGTTCCTGCCCGCAGCCGCCCTTGTGGGGGACAGACACGCGTCTGGCTTCCGTCCGTCAGCAGCACAGCTCGGCCTGCCCTGACCACACCCGAGCTGACGGGACCGTGTCTCCAAGGCCCACGCCAACTCTCAGACGGACTGCAGGTCCACTCTGCGCCTCCCCCCTGCCCACCGCCTCGTCCACCAAGGCCGTGAAGGCCATGGAGAAGCTGATGGGGGCGCCTGCCCCCGGGGTCACCGTCTCCTGTCTAGGATCGCTGATCGCAAGGAGGACATGCTACCCTGCGAGAAGGGCCTTGATGAGAATCTCCTTCCAGAAGGGACAAGGCGAGGAAGAAGGAAAAGGCTTTGCTTTGTAACGTGATAACTAGGAGCTGTTCCTGGGAGGCGGGAAACAGAACGAAGGGTCTGTAAAGAGGGTGGGAACGAAGAGGGGGGTCGGCCGTTTGCGGGGTGAGCATTTCGGGCGGGGACTCTGCAGGATGAAGCTGTGAGCCGTGGGAGCTTGGCCGTGCGGCCAGGGCCTGGGGCCTGCAGCCTTTGGCCGGCCCGGGCTAGGCGTGTGTCTGCTAAAGGCAGCGAAGGAGGTTGCAGACTTGAACTCAGGGCTGGACTTTGTTCTGCTGAGTCTGACTTGAGTCTGCGAGAGGCCGTGCGAAAGCCAGGCCTGAGAAGAAAGTGGACTTGGCTGGGTCCGGAACCATGGAGCTTCTTCTACTACCTGGGGGAGGCCAAGGAGAGGACGGCCTGGAGGAGCTGGAGCAGCCCAAGGAAGATGTCTTCGAGCGTGCGGAGATGAACTCTGACTGGCTGACGTCGGAGAGATGATCGGGACCGAGAGACGGAGGGTTTTGGACAATCTGGGGCAGGGCTTTGGACAATGTGGAGAAAGGTCTTGGACAATGTTGAAGTCACCGGAGTTTTCCTTACATGTTCCTTTCGCAGTAACTGGGAAATCACTTCGTTAGAAGTAAATCAGTCTGCACTCCGAGAGTCTTGCTTTGGCCTGGGATTTTGGTGAGAGGCTGGGGAAGGTGGGAAGGACCCACGGGAGTCTAAAGAGGGTAGATTGAGGCCAACTAGTCTGAAGTTTAAGCTGTGTTTCCAAGTTTTCCTTTCTCAGGCCTGAGCGAGGGGAGAGCTGAGAGAAGCTGGTGGCTGACGTTTGCACAGCCATAGCAGGCGAACAGCGAAGATGCTCATAAACTGCTCTGAGCTGCTTCCGGGAGGGGCAGGCACTTGACCTTGAAGTTCAGGTCAAGAAGTCTTTCTTTCCACCCGGTTTCAACACGAGGCCGTGGAGAAGGCGAGAGTCCCGGGTCCGCAGCTCGGCTCTGAGGCAGGCATGCACCGGCCTCCTCGTGGGGCTCTAGGTGCTTGCGTCCAACCTTCCCCGCTGGTCGGCTGCCTGCGGGGGCGCCAGGAAGCCCTGCAGATGGGCCTGCAAGCAGGGGCGGTCTGCAGGAGGTGCTGGCCTTACCCAGCCGCCCAGGCGCCTCCCAGGTGGCTGGGTGCAGTGGACTTTCCTGAGGCCAGCTCGGCCTCAGGGCGCAGGGGCAGGATGGGGCGCGGCTCAGGGCTGCGAGGAAGTGGGGCTGGCGGACATGAGCACACACATGAACACACGCGCACACACACGAGCGCACACACACGCGCGCACACAAGCACACACACGAGCCCGCACACAAGCGCACGAGTACACACGTGCACACACATGAACACACGAGCACACACACGCGCGCACACACAAGCACATACATGAGCCCGCACACAAGCACATACGCGCACGAGCACACACGCGCACACACGAGCACATACATGAACACACGAGCGCGCACACACACGTACACAAGCACATACATGAGCCCGCACACAAGCACATACGCGCACGAGCACACACGTGCACACATGAGCACACACATGAACATACACGCGTGGACACACAAGCGCACACACAAGCCACCAGAGGTGACGAGCTTGGAGTCCAGGCCTCGGGCTGTGGCTCCTGAGGACTCGATGTCACTGCCCCCAGACTGAAGGGCAGCCTCAGGGAGCCTGGCCGGTCAAGTCCATGGCTTAGAGCCCTGGCTCACCATGGACACACGCCACTGGCCAGTGAGTGGACAAGCGGGTGGACATGTGGGAACAGCAGTGACACCCCAGCTTCCGGGGTCCGCCGGCCTCCACACAGCCCGCACCGGGGCTCCCAGGCACGCAGGCTCCGGAGTGGACACAGAAACCACGACTGAGTCTGAAACGCGAGTTTCACTGCGCTGGCCCGGACGTCCAGTCACCTGGAGAGACCCCGACACCCCCTTGCTGGAGGGTGAGCCAAAGGGCAGACCCCAAGTGCTTGGTCCGGGGGGCCTTGGCTAAACCCTGCCAGGCTGGAACCCCTACTCCCAGACCTCCTCCCCCCACCCCGCCCCTCCCTCACTCTCACACCCCTACCTCCCCCAATCCCACTCCCACCCCCGGAAGTCAAGGCCCAGCCGCGGGTGGGGGGGCACCTGGGCCCACAGGTCACCCCGCAGCTCAGGAGCGCCGGACCCGACTCCCATGTCCTTCCCCAAGCCGCGCAACCCGAGGTTTAGGGCCGGGAGAGCCGCGCAGGAGGGGGAGCCGGAAGTGGATATGGGGGCCCTTCCGCCCAGCTGCGGCCTCACGGGCTCGGGTCCGAATGTCCGGGGTGGGTCAGGCCGACAAGGGCCCTCGCTGCCCCTTGGCGCTCGTTGGAGCGGCTTTCCCAGCCATCACGACACGGCTGCTTGCGGCGTCCACGCCCTCGTCCAGCCTCGCGGCTCCTGCTCAGACACAAGGGGCCGAGACTCGCTCTCCGCGCCGCTGCGGCAGGGTGAGGGACAGTTCGGGGCGAGGCCTTCGTCTGCTCCTCCGCTTCTCAGGGACCCGCTGGGCCGGAGCTGCGGTCAGGCCACTCCGCGTCCGCGTCCTCGGCGTCGCCATCGCCATCTAAGCTTAGGTCATCTCAGCGGGAGGCGAAGGGCTGCGCGCTGGTTACCCGTGGTGGTCGCCCGTCCACCTCTTTCTCCCCAGCCCTCCCTCGCCGCCCGCCCTGTCCTTTGCCGAACTCAGCAGGCGCCCAGCCCCCGCCCCCCGCCCCCACCCGCCCC
>PVHY01028957.1:0-14727 GCA_004024945.1 Uropsilus gracilis | reverse complement strand
GATTATTCCAGGCAGAACCTCCTGTGCAAAGATCCTGAGGTAGAATCTGACTGGTGCATCCAAGGAATGGAAGGCTGGAGCAGAGTTAGCAAGGAGAGATTTGGAGGGATGATACCACAGAGGTAGTAGGAGCTCTATCATGTAGGATTTATAGGATACTCTCAGGCTTTTACTCTGGGTGAAAAGGAGAGTTACTGGAGAGTTTTCAGTAAAGGAGCATGCTCTGACATATGTTTAAAGGACCCATGCTTTTAAAAGCCAATATGTCTGCCATGTCCATAGTAGCTTTACAGTCATATTACAACCACCACTATTTCCACTCCTTTGTTGTCATCAGTACCACCACTATCTATACCCCATTACCATCTTCACCAATGCTCTCCCATCACCAGCACCTATGCAACCCACAGTCCCTGTGATCATTTCATCGCGGCAACCACCAGCCACACCTGCCATCCTCACCACCAACATCTCCACAATCTCCACCTTCCACCGTTACACCTACACCATCACCACCGCCCCGCCCATCATCACTAGTAGCATCACTAATAGTCTATTAGCATCACTAATAAATAGTCTGTGTGTATTCATTTGAGAAAATGAATGTGCAACCTCTATGCTCCCATCCTGTGGGGCCCTCATGAGCCACGGTGCTCCCTGTTGCCTGTGTCCCCACCACTCTTCCCTGCGCCTTGCCCTCTTGGACCCTGACTCCTATCCCCAGACTGCCTGCTCTGCCCACTCCCTGGAGGCAGTAGGACTCCTGTGGTGGGGGAGGAGCAGAGGGAAGGCGGAAAGGGGGAAACTCAGAGCATTTGAGGAGCAGACTGACCCCCTGGGGTGCCTCTCCAGGTCTCACTAGAGGGCAGCAGAGCATCGCGCCGCCCTGGCCCCAGGGCTTACCACAAAGGAGGCTTTGTCCAGCATGGCCACGCTCTGCCTATGCATCTCTCCTGAGCCTGTGCACTGTGAAGGAGCTGGCGGCTTGGTGTGTGGAGAGGGATGAGCAGTCCCTCAAGAAGCCTCTTTGAGGGAGTGAATAAAAGCAACATTGAGCAATCAAGGGAACCTCCCACACACACCCGGCCCCTGGTTCCAGCCCCTACAATCCACTGTCCTCCCTCCAGCGCCAGCCGGCCCCCTCTGGGATACCCTGCCCTGACTCCCTAGGCCGGGAATAAAGTCTGAGCTCCTGGCCAACACTCGCGGTCATTAGGGCTCTCTTTCCTGCTGACCTCTCTGACTGACCCTCTCCACAGCACCCTGCCCCTCCCTGTAGCCTGTGCTCCAGCCCAGACTCTCCTCTAGGCTTCCCTTGATTCCTCCAGGCCTTTGCCCCCACTGTTCCCCCTGCCAGGAGCTAGACTCTCTTCTACCGGCAGCCTTGCCCCGCAGGCCTTCCCCAGTGTCCCCCTAGCCACCGGATCGGGTTGGAGCGCTATGGTGTCTCCACAGCCTTCTGGGCTCCCCTCTGAGGCTGCCCCCATCTCACTGGCTGCACTTTCTGTCTGCTGGGACAGGGCCTGAGCTGCACACAGTAGGAGCGCAGCAAATGCTGGTGAAAGGGAGAGGAGGAATCAGGAAGGAGGAAGGGAGTTGTCCAGGGAGCTACTGGACAACTGTCTCTCCCTCTGTCTCTACCTACCTCTGTCTCTCCCCCCTGCCCCCTCCCTTCCCCTCAAGGTTAACCACAAACACTCAAGTTCATGATGTAAGGATTTTTTAGGGGCTCATTTATCACAGATATCATCAGCTCCTGCCACAAAGTTGCTCTCAAATGTGCCCAGAAATGGAGAGACACTCTCCCGACCCAGCCAAGCTGGCCTCTTAGACCCCACCATCTGTTACAAATTTAGGATTCCCAGAAGGTAGAGAATGGGCTCCGCTGGGCCAAGACCCCTGCTCCTTCCAACACCCGGTGACACTTTATGCAGGAGCCCGCATCCACTTTTGAGGTGCAGAGACCGAGGTGCAATGGGAAGAGGCCCTTGTGCTTCTGTGGCACAGGATGGGAGGGTGGGGCCTTCCTGTCCCACCTCCCTGTGTTGGACTGATGTGGAACAGCAATGGACAGAGGATGGACACGGGAGGAGAACATGCTTCTGTGTCACATGACGCTCAGCTTTTATTTCCACGTGAACCCCCAGTGGAGAAAAAGCCAGATGGGTCCAAGGTCTGTTATGAAATCTTCCAAACAAAACTTGATGTAATCCTTAATTAAAATGTGAATGTAGGCCATAGGACTCGGTTCACAAAATTCCCCAAAGCAAAGGAGAGTGTGTTAGGAGCTTTTATCTGGGACCCTACCCCATTTCCCAGATGGGGAAACTGAGGTGGGGTGGTGGGGGAACAGTACAGGTTGGAGCAGCTGTTGCATGCATGCTGGAGGCATTGCTTTCAGGAAGAGGAGAGAGTCACAGTCACAACCACCAGCCGCTGACACCCCCGGCAAGCCTCCCTTTCCCTACATGCCCAGCTCCTTCCTGTGCTTCAGAGCTTCCCGTGGCTTCTTCTCTGGGTGCGGTGGATGTTGGCAACAGTGCCAGGCTTCCTGATGAGCTTTGTGGGCACTCCACTCAGAGCCTGCACAGGGGCACCCCTAAAATGTCTGTCTGATGAAGATATGAGGGGCCAGCAAGAGGAAATGCTGTGCCCTAAAGTCAACTTTTGGCAAAAATGAACCACTTGAATCTGCGGGTTCGAGACCTGCCCGGGGCAACATAGCGAAACCTAGTCCCCCAAAAATAGCTGGGTGTGGTGGCATGCGCCTTGTAATCCCAGCTACCTAGGAGGCTAAGGCTGGGGATCACTTGAGTCTGTGGTACCCCAGGCAACGCCTGCAGTTTCCTGGGCAATATAGCAAGACCTAGCCTCCAAAAAAAAAAAAAAGAATCTCACCAGGTAGTTATGAAATCCCAGGCCCACGGGGTTGTCAAAAGCCATGCTGTTTCCAGGATCTCGGCTCTTTTCCCTGGAAGTGTTAATGCTTTTCACTGAGTCAGTGTCTTCCCACCATTCTCCCAGGAATGACTTACCTCTGAGCTGGGTGCTTTCCTCTAAAATACCGCCCAAATGCTTAAGAATGTGAAGAGCCATCTCTTGCACAATCTGCCTCGTGTGTCTGGAAACTTGTGTGTCTGAATCTCATCAGAGGGATGGGAGGTCAGGGCTAGGAGACGCTGAGCACTTTTCCTGTGCTACTTCAAGTAATTTTCAAAGTTCCCTGCTATGATGGAGGGTGATGACTGTCTCCATCTTACACATCAGGCAACTGAGGCTCTTAAGAGCCAGCAGCTGGTCCAAGGTCTGGCACCCACAGTGGGTGTGACAGGGCCTGTCTGTCACCTTGTGTCCCAAACTTTGCTGCCCCAACCTGGCTCTGTGAGCTGTTCTGCAAAGCTGAACTTGGGTCAGTAAAAGGTGGTCTTTTCAGGGTACACTGTGTCTTGATGGGACCATCTCTCTGTCTTTTCAAACCGCTCTCATATCAGTTTTCTAGCTTCCCAGCCTTCTCCCCTGGGGAACGTTGAGTGACTGACAAAGGCGCTCCGTCCCTGGCATTAAATCTCTAGGGCATCCAGGCTCCACCCTGGAGATCTAGATTCATTAGTTAGGGGATGGTAGGGTATTCACATTTTTGAAGCACCCCAGATAGTTCTAATATACAACCAGAGTTGACAATATGACTTCATGACTTTAGATTTTTTTAATAACCAAAAGCATCCTACCCAGCTTGTATCTGGGCCACAACCAGATCTTGATGGGCATTTTGACAGTTTGTATCTACTTTTTTCTATTACACCCACTTCTCTTGGGACCCAACTTCCTGTTGTGTCATCTCACTAAGACCCCCCAAATTTCCTCTTTTCCTTTTGATTTTGGAATCCACTGCATAGACCAGAGTGCAGCTGACACAGGTCCTATCTGCTGGGACAGCAGGAACCATTGAGTTTTCCAGATGTTTCTTCCCTCCTTGGTTTCCTCCACACAGGTAATGGCAATTTGTTCAATACAGGAGATGCAGTTAGATATTCAATCTGAGTGTTAATGCATACCCAAAGTACCTACTATGGGCTGGGTCACAAATTAGGTGCTTATAATCCTCTGTGCTTGATCAAGAGTACAGAGTAAGTGTAGCCTCTCTCAGGATGTCCTCCTGGATTGCAGCCCCCCCCTTTTGAGAAGCCATAGTCATTACACCCATGATTTTACCCATTTGGCAGGGCTGGAGGTAGGAGAACAGTATCTATTTGCCTTGGAGAACCCAAGTAATCTGAGGGGGTGGGGTGTAAGTCAGTTCCTAACCTCAGGTGTTTAATATAGCCATTAAACCAAACTACTTGCAGCAGCTGAAACAGAAAACCATGAATGCACAAGGCAAGATAAATGAATCCTAACCAGAGAGCAAGGTCTGAGGAATCCAAGAAGACTTCTTGGAGGAAGAAGGATTGGGAAGGGCTTTAAATGATGGGTAGAAGTTAGAGCAGGCAGAAGAAAAGAGAAGAGCGTTTCAGGCAACAAAAAGATCCAGGGGTAGGACAAATTGAAGATCAAACTGTTCCTCAGTGAGATCAGAGGCCAGGAAGGTTAGTGGGGTCATACTCCAAACTGCCAGAAAACAGAAGTGTCCATGGAAAGCTGGAGAAGGGTCTTGGCTAGTAACTCATTCTCTTGGATGAGCAGAGAGTTGAGATGCCCAGTACTCCTTCCTTGTAATTATTTAGGCTCTTCCCAGGAAACCCCACCCGCCTTGTCAGCATGGGGGACACTGAATTCCCAAGGCCTGGGGTGGAGGTGGGGGTAGGGGTTCCAGATCCTGCTGCTGACTCACCTCTGGCAGCTGAAGCTCTGGGATGTACATCCACAGGACTTCCAGCTGCCAAGCCCTTAGGCTCCAGGTGGCACGGAGCCTATCTCCTGAGCCTCATCATCATTTCCTGCTCCATCACTCTTTCCAGGGAAGCCTTTCCACCCCCCCACGGAACCTGGCACATAGGCCCAATGTAAATGAGGAGCAGGGTGGCCCCAGACCCTGCCTGTTTCAGCTCTCTAGGACTTTTGGGAGCAAACACTGACCCTGCGGAGGAGGGGGAGACCCTCCTTAGGCCCTGGCAACCCGAAGTCTCTGTCCCCAAGACATTCTCTTAGCAAGCCTAGGAGGATTTGATTAGCAACTATTTCAGGGCTCTGCACCCCTTGATTTCTTCTTTCTGACCCTGTGTACTGGACCCTCTCCTTTCCAGACTTCACAAAATGGATGGACCTAAACTTACTCCCCAGATTGAAAAGGGCTAAATTCATAGTCTTACTTCCCTCTCCTGGCACATGGGCCTATTGAGCACACCTATGATCATTCTAGTATTTGTGCTATTACTCTACTGCCACATCTACTGGTATAACTAGGCTCCTACCATCACTACCACAGTCCTCCCACTAGAGCTACTAGTAGCATTGATGGTTATAGAGTATTGATTTCTTAGTAATAGTACTATTAGTCATGTGCTTAGGAGTCCTTCTATACCACAACCACCAATACTTTACGATTATTACCTCCCCTACTTCTGTGAGTACTGGTATTTCTTACAATCGCTACTACTACCACTATCACTGCCTCCATTCCTATTACTGATAGTATTTCTGCTACTACTTCCATGAGCATTACTTCCGCTACCACTAGTATTTGTGGGGGTTTTTGTTGTTTTTTTTTTTGAGACTAGGTCTCACTATTTTTCCCATGGAACAGCAGGCTCATGTTGCCTGGGGTACCACTGACTCAAGCAATCCCCAGCCTCAGTTTCCAGGTAGCTGGGATTACAGGCATGTGTCACCATGCCCAGCTATTTTTTTGGAATTAGGTCTCAATACATTGCCCCGAGTGGGACTCCAACTGGTCCCTGCCTCAGCTTCCTAGGCTGCTGCTTACAGGCACACATCGTGCCTGGCTACCACTAGTATTTGTATGATACTCCTCACTATTGCTGCTACTCCAGTGATGAAGTGCTGTTCCCCACTGAGCCTAATTTATTTTTTTCTTTTTCTTTTATTATTTATTTTATTTTACGTCATTATTTACCCCGGGGTTCTCCCACCATCTTATCACCCATGATTCATCATCTTAGTCTTTTGTGCCCCTCCCACCCCCAAACTTCTCCCCGTCCTCTCCTCTCATGCTCTATGCTTCCGTGCTGCTGACTAATTTAAACAGCAGACATGGCTCACACAGAATGAACCTTACACACAAGGATTGAGCTGCGCATGCTCTAATCACTGATGTTATCACAGCAGCATCCTTCTGTGGTATTGATATTCCCTTACATTATGAATGGGGAAACTGAGTCTTGCAAAAGCTAAGAACATCGCTCAGAGTCCTGGGAACAAAAAGGAAGCAGGAGAACCTCAGCCAGTGTTGACCATGGACTCCTTTTCCTCTGTCCTTTGTTCAGTCCCCTGCGCGCGTCCTTGGTTTTTCTGGAATCATCAGGAAAGGTCTTCTTGAAGTGGAAGAGGGAAAGGAGCCCACCATTGGTGGAATTCTAGAATGCTGTAAGCAACACGCATAGTAGGCATCCATTGCATCACATATTGTTTGGACAAACTGGATTTTAGTAACAACACTTTGAGGTGGGGACAAGGATCCAGATGTTACAGCTGGGGAAACTGAGACTCGCAGGAGTGCTGGAATCCATCAGAAATTGGAACTATAACCCAGACATGTCTTTTTGTGACCCCAGATACAGCGTGGACCATGCACTCCAACCGTGATTTCTGCTGCATGCACTTTGCAGTCTGCAAAGCTCTCCTGTCTATTGTTACTTAATTCTCACAATAGCCCTCAGAGGGCTCATCAATTGCATTTTCCATCACCAGAAACTGAGGCTCAAGTTGCTAAGGTAGCTTGTAAAGGATCGTGGGAGTGAGCGGAAAATCCAGGATTTGAATTAATCTTTCCTAAAACCTCAGAATGGAGGCATTCCAAATGGAAGAATCCAAATGCATCTCTTGGGATAGCACCCCTGCCCCTGTCCAGCCATTCAGACCTGTGGTGGGTGATCCCACAGCCCAACAGGGTGGAGAAAACTGGTTATTTCCAGCCTGGTACTTAAGGGCTGGCTAGGGAATGGTGGCAGAAGGTTCTGTGTATCCAAGAGGGCCTGGCCTTTGGCTGCTGAGACCTAGACAGAGCATCAGGGATTTCTACCCAAGCCTGCTAGGCTAACTGAAGCTGGGTGGTGTTCTGGGACAGAGCAACCCTTTCCTCCAAAAAGCAAGGTGTAGGTAGCCCAGATAAACACAAGCAGCTAATTCAATCTCCTCCAACTCAGTGGAGTCTGTCCTAGATACAGCTGAGGCTGTTCCCAAGAGACAGAAAGAATAGACAGCCATTTGGTTAGGGGCCAGACATAGCGACAGGGGCCTAAAGAGCTTCTCAGGCAACATTATGCTCTGAGCACCTCCCTCCCTGCAAGGTAGACATTACCTTCTCTCCGTTGGATGAGGAAGGCTATTATCACAGTGATCCTTTTCAAAACACCAAGCGTTTCCTGCCTCAGGACCTTTGCACATGCTGCTCCATTCTATATATACTCCATTCTTTCTGCTGAGCATGCCCTTGCTGAAGGACATGTTGGCAACTTTGTCTTCAGGTTTGATTTTAAAGCATCATCCTTCAGGGAATGTCTTCCCTGACTCCCCTGAGTAGTAGGTTCCCCCTATCCACATGTCTCTCTCACTGTCCCCTTCCTCCCCAGTGTATATTTACTTTTTATTTACTTGTTGTTTGTCTCTCTCTCCCACCAGGAAAAGGAAAACGTCTATCTTATTGATTAGCATGGCCCCAAGTTCCAGGTGAGGGCCAGACGCAGAACAAACATTGATCAAATGAACAAATAGATGGGAAGGGAATGCCTTTGCTGGTATCCATACTCAGCTCTGCCTGTTTCCCCAGATACCACTGTACCACCTGTGGGTGTGCCACATGTTGATGCCAACCCCCTGCCGTGTTTCATCGTTTCATCCCCTGCCCAGAGGCACGTCTTCTACACATGGGCCTGGGCACCATCTCCCATGTCCCTCACGGGTCCTCCCACTTTTGCCTGCATATCTGTACAGGGCAGGGAGCTTGCCATTGGCTGCAGCATGAGCGAGTTCCCTGGTACCTTCTGCGTGGTAGCGCAACCTATTCACTGCAATCTGTCAAATGGCGAAGAGGAAGAATTTCTGTCATGAGCACAAAGCTTTAGGCTTTGACAATAGCCTTCTATTTCCATTTATTTCCTGTGCCCCAGCCCTGGTCAAGCCTGGGTTCAGCAAGCAAAGAACACAACTGGCTCGGTGGCCGCCTGTGGGACGACTGGTCTGTGCTGGCCTTAGAGACATGGAGGTGGTGGCAGTGGGACACGAGATGTGCATCAGAGGCTTCAGACACCTGAATGTGCACACACAGCACCCAGGGATCTTGTTAAGAGGCAGATGCAGGGTCAACAAATGTAGGTAGCGCGGGCGTTTCTCACTAGCTCTTGGGTCACGCTGATGTGAGCAGCCTTTGAACAGCAGGGTGTGGACCCAACTGACGAAGTGAAGACAGTGAGGACCAGAGTGAAGAGGGACTTACCCAGGGTGACCCGGCCGGGATGGAGGGGGCTGAGGAGGAATCGTCTGCATCCCCCTGGCCGGGGCTCTGGAATTCATGGGCGGAGCAGGCTCAGTGTGCCTTTGTGAGGGGTAGCATACCTGAACTCGCTTGGGCTGCTCGCCCCTGCCCATGAATAGCGGGCCTCTTTCCTTCCTGCACTCAGCCGGCCGGGCAGGCGCACCCCACGGCCGCCCCTTCCCCTGCACACACGCTCACACACTCACACACCCCGTCAACCCCGCTGCCCTCCCCTCTTGGGGAAAGTCAACACGAGCATTTGAAAAGTCTTTCTGTGTGGAGAATCTGTTTGTACAGGGGGAGGAAGCGGAGAGCTGGCCAATAGGTAGAAATATTAATGAAGCTTGTTATAAAGGGCCCATTCACGACTCTCCAAGTAAATAGGGCTCTTGTCGGGCTGCCATGTTATCTGCCAAGTTCAAGAATGTGGTTTGAAAAAATAGAATTTAAAGGGGTGAGGTGGAGCCTTTCATGGAATTAGAGCCAACTACGGGAGCAGCCTCTGCTGGGGGGGCTGGGGCTGGGGGCCTGGGGCAGCAGCTCCTGGGGTGAGGGGCTACCTGGGAGAAGGGCTGGGGGAGGAGCCGTCCAATGTGCAACTCTGTGGTGGGGTGCAGAAGGCCCAGTGTCATCCCTTCCTGCCCTGGTATCTGTCGCAGGGCTTGCGATTCCTTTATTCAGCCCCTCAGCCCGTGACAGGGGTCAGGAGTGGGGCAAGGCTGCTGGGGTCTCTCAATACCAACACACCTAACTCCTCCCGGGTCCTTCCCCTTGCAGAAGATCTCTTGAATTCTAACTCTCAGCAAGGCTACGCCTCAGACCCCGCCATCCATTTTCCCTCCGAGTTCTACTTTGTGAATTTTGGGGCAAACGTCACAAGAGAAAGAGCATCAACGACCTAACCTTCAGCCCCTCCATTCACCTCGGGTAAAGTTTGGGCTCAGGGATGGAAAGTGACCAACTCAAGGTCACTCAGTCAATCCCTAGCAGACTTGCCTTCCCCACTCTCTAGCTGCATCGGGCTCCCAGGACTGTAGGGGCTACCTGGTACAGAGGAGGGGCCTTGTCATCCTATGGGTACAATATCTTGGTTTTAGTCTTGGACTGAAAGTAATTCGTAAGCAAGGGTCCTCCTGTCTCCTGCCCAGTTAGCCCCTAATCAGCTGTGCAGACTTGAGCAGACGATTTTGCCTCTCAAGCTCAGCTTCCCCTTGCATTATACAATGGGGTCATGGAGACCAAGCCTTCCCATTAAGGAGACTCTATGAGAGGATGTTGGTGAGGTGCCCAGCTCAGTGCCAGGCCCTCAGTGGGTGGCCCAGGCACGGAGGCTGTGGACATTTCCTTTTCTGTCCCAGCCTGTGGCCCAAGGGTAGGCTTCAGGAGGACTGTTTCCTGGGCTCTAGGTTTCAGGGGTGGTTTCTACCTAGGTCCCAGTAGCCTGGCCTATGATAAGGGTCTCAGGGAACCTGCCAGTTGGGGGTCAGGGGCGTCCACCACCAATGGCATCAGACAGCACAACCACACATGTGTGTGAACTATCGCAAGTCTGTGAAAATAGCCTGCAGGAAGTTGTGGCAAGAAGCTGACCTTCCATGCCCTCCTCTGCACAGAATCTACCTCTGGTTAAGGGGGGGATGGTGGGGAGTAGTGGTATAGGGAGGAGAGAGAACATCTACATTTTTTCCCTTTGCATAAAAAATGAGGAAAATTCCTACAAAGCGAAAAGAAAATAATCAATGCAAAAGCAAAATGGAAATACTTTTCAAAAGGCTCTGCCAGGAACTTGCTGCGTGACCTAGAATGGTGAGGACTTAAGAAGACTGGGAGCACAGGAAGTCAGCAGTGACCCTTTAAAAAGAGGTATATCGGTTTATGACCTCAAGTGCAGGCTTTAGGGCTCTCAGACAAGGGTTGAAACTGAGTTGTAGTGCCAATGGCTGTGTGACACTGGGCAGATGATGGTCCCTTCTGGACTCCCATTGCCCTGACCTGTACAAGAGAAGAGAGGGTTAAACTGTGTGAAGGTCCTGGCACATGGTGGGTGCTCATTAAATGTCAATTTCCTTTCCTTTCTGGGCCTCTTGGCAGGCTGAGGGGAAGCGTCTGACAGGTCTCACCAGCCAGACCCGAGAAAGACAGTCTTGCAGGCGTTGGCGCCTGTCTGCAGTTCAGCAGCTGATGCCATGTCTGCACAGCCCTTCACAGTTTGCAGTCCATTAGGGGCTGCTGAGAGCCCCTGGGGTTAGAAGGGGAGTTTTCACTCCCCACTTCACCAAGCCAGGAGAAAGAAGGGAAGGGACTTGACCCAGGTTCTTGGGCGGGCCCATATCTGTCTTCCCTGCTTTATTCCTTCAGCAAATATTGGCTCAGACCTTGTTATGTGCCAGACACTGTGCTGAGCATAAGGGCCGCTGTATTGAGGAAAAACAGACACAGGCAGATGGATAAGGGCTAGAGGGAAAATGATTGATAGGTGGATGGATGGTTAATGGATGGGTGGATAGATGGATGATGGAGTGGATGATGGATGGGTGGGTGATGGGTGCATGATGGATGGATGATGGATGGATAGGTGGATAGATGGATGATGGGTGGATGATGGATGGATAGGTGGATAGATGGATGATGGGTAGATGATGGGTGGATGATGGATGATGGATGGATGGATGGATGGATGGATGGATGGATGGATGGATGGATGGATGGATGGATGGATGAAAGGATGGGATGGATGATTAGATGGATGAATGGATTTTGGATGAATGCATGGATAGATGATGGGTAGACTGCTAGATAAATGGATAAAGGAAAGAAAGATGATAAGCTTCTAGAGGGTAGGGCCCTTGTCTACTTTTTCCACCACTGTGTTCCTAATGTTGGGGCTGGTGCCTGGCAGAACACATGATATCTTCTACATGATATCTTCTCCAGTGTTGTGGACTTGGGAAACGGCTGGTGGGTCCAAGTCTCAACTAGCTTTGAAGCAAAGGGGAAGTCAACCTCAAAGTGCCCCTGTTTCCTCACTGTACAAAGACAACACGGATTGTGAGAGTAGGTGACTTAATACATCCCAAACCCTTCGGACAGAACTGTCCTGAGTACCATGTAAGCATCAGTCTTACTGTTTATTGGGTTTCACTTTTAAATTCCTTCTTGTCTCTTGAAAATGGCAATCCTTTAAAGGGAGGGGGCTGGATCCCCCACCAGGAGCAGCTCCTGGTGAAAAAGACTGTTGTTGCTATGGTGCCAAGATGGGAACCTCTTCAGCCAGGTCAGGTTCGAGATCTGCTGGGGCACATCCCACAGGACAAAGGCCCTGGCAGTGAGAAAGGGCGAGGGATGGCTAGAGCTTGCGTCTGGGAAGTGAAAGTGGCCACTGCTCTGGCCCTACCATGGCCTCTCCCAGGGCCTTGCCTTCTTTGAGCCTGGGTCTCCCCAGTTCAGTTCGGCATTGGGGGAGACAGTCTGCTATGAACCCTTCAAGTCACAGACCAAAGAATCCAGCTATCTTCAGCTCCCCATCCTCAACTTCTCTTTCTTTGGACACATTTTTCCACACTGGAAAAACTGAGCATTTACTAGCCTTGGAACACACACACTCTCTCTCCTCGGTTGAAATGCTGCGTCAGCTCGTGGTTGAGGATGGCACCAGATGGAGGGCTCATTAACACCCCTGAGCAGCAGCTTGGGGTACCCCCGGGTCACCTCCCCAGAGTACACAGGCTGAGCTTTCTCTCTGAGGCCGCCGACAGGTTCCCCTTGTCCTAGGCCTGCGATTTATAGGAGCCAGTGGTTGACACAAGTCCCCACCCGGCATGGGCTCGTGGGCACATGGGCTCTGGTGGCCGCCAAGAGCCACAAAGGCAGCTCCTGCCTGCCTGCCTGCCTGCCTGCCCCTTTGCTCTGTGAGTGAGTCACTGAATTTCGGAGTGGGCCACCCTGGGGGTGGCTCCTTGTTGGAATAAGACAGTCACTCTCGAACAGAGTAGGCAAAGATGGCCTGCCAAACCGTTTTCTTGGCAAGGCTTCTGCCCAGAGGGCACCAAGACATCTCCTGCCAGCCAAGGAATTGCAGGCACTCAGGCTGGCATGACTCTCTGGGAACCTGGAGTCTAACACCCCCAGGCCGAGAGGGAGAAACAGAGGCACAAATAGAGAGGGAGCTGACAAGGCCAAGGAGACACAGAGTCAAGGGCAGATGTGGAATGCTGGGCACCAGATACATGTGTGTCTCCGGCTCCCTTGCAGCTCCACTAAAGGAAGGGGGCAGCTGAGAGCCCCCCTGACTGCTAAAACTGACTCTGGTTTTCAGGTTGCCAGGTAGGTACCTGGACAGCAGGCCTTTAGGATAGCTTCCTGGGTCTCCTGGGCTTCCTGGCACATCCTTTTAGCATAGCAGGTAGAGAAAGCAATGTGGTGGGGGAGAAAGGTCTGGTCATAGCACTTAGGCACATGTGGGTGCTCATCTTTGCTCTGTTAGTTTCTAGCAGCATGCTCCAGGGCAAACTTCTTAACATCTTGGGCCTCAGTTTCTTCATCTGTGCAGTGGGATAACATTATCTCCAGCAAGGTAAGTCTTTGGGAGGGTTGCATGGGATCTTGGTACTAAGTAAGCACCTAATGAAAAGAAGCTGTGGTGGCCGGACGCAGTGGCACATGCCTTTAATCCCAGCCTAAGAAGGGAGGCCAAGCCTAGGGATTGCTTGAATCCACAGGCTCGAGATCTGCCCCAGGCAACATAGTGAGACCTCAAAAAAAATAGCTGAGTGTGGTGCCACGCACCTGTAATCCCAGCTACCTGGGAGGCTGAGACTGGAGATCACCTGAGTCTGTGGGATCCCAGATCTGATCCAGGATCTGGACTACTCAGATCTGATCCCAGATCGGGACTACCTTGAGCAACATAGCGAGACCTAGTCTCAGTCAAAAAGAGAAAAAAGAGAAGAAGCTATGGCCATGGAAATGGGTTCTGCGGCAGCTGGTTAGAACAGTCTGAGAAGAAGGGTGCTTGGGGTAGCATCCAGGGTTTCTAGGTGATGGGTGACAGAGTACTGGGCAAGAACCCAGACTGAAGGGGACCGTTGTGAAAAGCCTGGTGGCCCTCCTTGGTCACCAACTTGAGAATAATTGCATCAGTCTCACTGTTCTCTTGGACTTGGGTTCCCCATCTGTATAATGGGCAGAGAGGCCTAAGACTCCTGGTAAACTCCAGGCTCGCCCAGCTGGCAGGGGAGGAAAGCACTCACACTGGGACTGGTCGCCACCTAAAGGAACATAGTCTGAAGATGTGATCAATGAAGGGTCCATGGGACAGGGTGTGGATGGATGGGGCAGGCATGAGAAGGAAGGGGTTGGGCCAGGTTGAACTTGGCAGGGCAGGGGTCCATGCCTGACAGTGAAGGCCACAGCTCTGTAGATTCTCCTTTATATCGTGTAACTCCAAGTCCATCATCTCTTCAGCTCAAAAATTCCTCAATGGCTCCCCAGAGCCTAGAACCAGTTTCATATCCTGGGGTGTTTGTGGCCCATGGAGGAACTTCAGAAGCTCCTAGAAACCTCGACTTGGGTGCCAAACCTTGGGTATATAATTTGGTCTTGGGAGAGTTCTGGAGTTTTACCAGACTCATAAAAAAAAAAAAAAATCTCCCATGGGCTGAAATTCAGGCATTTGGTTGGCATTCAAGGCTTTCCCCAAGCTGACCCCAGCCTAGATGTCAAGTCTCAGCACCACCCTTCTTGCATCAGCCTTTTTGCATCCCACCCCCAGACTTGGGGTTCAGCCTTAACCATCCTCTTGCATATATTCATGCAGAGACCACTGCAGCTCCCCTCCTGGGAGTGTTTCCCAGCACTGAGGAGAAGGGAATGTTTCCTACCCCAGATCTACTCTCTCCTCCCGGCTTCATATCCTGGGACTGAGAGAAACAGAGAAGGTAGAAAGTTGCTAGAGGAGAGGGAAAAGGGAGAGGAAAGGGGAGGAGGAGGAGAAAATAAGAGAGGGACAGAGGAAGAGAGAAACCAGGAGCGGGAGGCCGGGCACGGTGGCTCGTGCCTGTAAGCTTCAGCCTATGAAG
>PVHY01028956.1:0-14731 GCA_004024945.1 Uropsilus gracilis | reverse complement strand
ATGAACAAAAGGACAAGAAAAGTCAAAATAAGCTGACAACAGAATAGGGGTGAGCAGCTACGGAAGGGGAGGGTGGAGAGGGGAGGGAGACATCAGCAAGGGGATGAGCACATTAAGATAAGATGAGGGTTCATGGGTGATGGGGTTGGAGAACCCTGGGGAATGCAATGATATAATGTAATTATGCATATACATATAAGCATAAATATGTAAACAGCAAAAAATAAAATTAAAAAAATATAAAAGTCTGTCCAGCTGTCCTTATAGCCTGCTAAGCATGATCTCAAAGAGCAGCTTTCTAATTCTGAAGCCCTTTGACCCCCTTCCTATCTCTGGTTAGAGGTTACGGATCCTTATCATTGAATTCAGCTCTCCCCCCTGGCTGGTCTCCTGTTCTCCCAGTCATATCCCACATACAAACCAATTATTTTATATATTTGTAGGGTTGTCTCTCCCACTAGCTTCTGGAAGGCAGGGATCATATCTGTCTATTTTCCCATTATATTTGCAATGTCTTGACTGCATTGGTCACAGAGTGGGTAGAGACCGTAGGAAATACTATTTACTGATTGGCTGAGCAGATGAACGAGTAAATACATCTTGTCTCCATCAGGCTGACTACCTGAGTTTCTAATAGGCACTCCAAACTATTTGTTGAATGAATGGCTAATGTAAGAGAGGACATTTAATCATGATAATACTGATAAATGAAAGTAACTCATTGCATGGCTCTCTCTTGACCCTTTAATATCAGTTCATAGAAAAGAATAGCTTCCTTCAGCCTCATTTAAATTATTCAGGATAAAGGAAAGGAAGCAGGCTCTCTAGGGATGTGCTAGAATATCCATCTCACATGGTGTGTGTGTGTGTGTATGTGTGTGCGTGCGCGCGTGCGTGTGTGTGAAAGGATGTATCAGCTGGAGGTCAAGCTCATGCCCAAGGCCTGGGGGGGCTAAGGGTCTAGGTTAGCTCTATGGCACGCTTAGTAAATATGTTACCAGTAGACTACAAAATCTACTTTTCCTCAAAACTGGCAGTTCAGAAATTGGGATACTTGATCTGCTTTTTAAAGTACCACTATTAAAAAGTTGATGTACACATTACAAAGAATTTAAATGCTAAAGAAAACATAAATAAGAAAAAGAATAGCTTTAATCTCACCATCATATGTTTTATATTTTTCTCTTTCCTTCCTTCCCTTCATTCTTCTGTTCCTTCCTACCTCTCCTTTTTCTTTCTGCACATTTCAGGTCTATTTAGCATTATACTCTGAACATTATTTCACAATTTAAAATGTATTTTAATAATGCTTTTAATAATCGTATACTATTCCAGCAGATGTATTCCAATCCCTAGTCAGTTCTTTATTTATTGCTATAATTAACTCACTTGCAATTCTACAATTGGCATATCTGATAACTGCATTTTCTTTAACTACACTTACAGAAAGGACATTATTGGCTAACAGAATAAAGAATTTAAAATCAATGTTTACAGGTATTGCCATGCAAATTGTGTGAGAATAATATAGATCCATGATCCAAAAACCCATTCATACTTACTCACCACACTCTCACTATGGACTTTCACCATATTGCTACATTATTATCACACAATACTTTTATGAATTACATAGGATCCATTAAAATATTTTAATCATTTATATCCCATTCTATAAAATTATTTCCCTAATCCATATATTTTGTTTGGAATTTATATATTTTAAAATTCAACTAAACTTAAATAATTATTGATATCATCTATATAATTATATTATTTCAAGTATTATATATATATATATATAGTTGTATACTGTAAACAATCAGGTAAGAACAAACTACAAAAATAAAGATACTGTGCATTAATAGCTCACTTACCCTGAGTGTATTTGTTTATCCATTTAAGTCTTTGGACTTTTAAGTACCTAGATAGAAACAAAAGAATGAATTTGAGAAGTCTACATCAAATTCCAAGGCTGTCATCCTCAAATACAGTTATTGTGGGAAAAAACACAGCAAAGTGACCTGGCCAGGGTTGGGGGAACCTACCACACATTTAGCAAACCAGGCGATCTTGTTATCCAGGGACAAGAATCTGCATTTTAACAAGGATCCTGCTATTTAGGAATCTCTTAACTTTACTCTTTTCATGGACTCTTTTGCTTTATCCACAATCTAGGGGACCAATAGGCTGTGTATACCTTGAGGGAGATGGCCCTCATTCAAACACAAACATGCAAAAGGGGAACTTTCCTACAAGGACATATATTCTTGTCTATTATCAGAGAAGAATCCTATGTCCTAGAAATCCAGGTTTAGTAAATATAATATTCCAAGAATGATCTTTCATTTGAGAATCTATGATGATGGCCTGAACGCCTTTCCTGCCAATAGCCTTTGACTTGGGGGGATCAAGCAACACCAGGGTTGGGGGGAGGAGTTGGGTGGGTGGGACTAGTGACTGGGACTCAGAGCAAGGTGGGAAGCAAATGGTTTGCCAGAGGCAAAGACCCAGAGATTTTCTGTAATACATTAAGAGGAAAGTGTTTTATTTTAGCAATGTTCTTCAAATATTATTCTTGTGGTTCCTGAAAGTTTTTGAAAAACTATTCCTCACATTTTTTATTCCTCATATTTTAAATTTGAAAGCTACAATATTTCGTAGCTCATCATATGTAATTGTGTACTTTCAAATACACTATAAATTATATTCTAAAATTAAAAATCTTATTTATTTAAAAAAATTTATCCAGCAGAAGTTAAATATCATAAAGATTTGGCACATTGTTACCTTTCTGTTTCCATTCAACTTTCTGCTATTTCTTTTTTTTTTTTTTTGAGACTAGGTCTCCTTGTTTTTGCCCGTGGAACAGCAGGCTCACGTTGCCCATGGTACCATGGACTCAAGCAATCCCCAGCCTCAACTTCCCATGTAGCTAGGATTACAGGCGCATACCACCATGCCCAGCTATTTTTTGGGACTAGGTCTCACTGTGTTGCCCCTGGCGGCACTTGAACTGCAAATCTCCAGACCCTGCCACTGATAGAGGGTGCTATCCCCCCCTATTGTCTCCTGTTTAAGATTGCAGATTTCAAGGACAGGTATGTTAAAATGTGAGAATGACCTTAGTTGGAATTTCCCTTCAGGGAGATGCAGGAAGGATGGAGAAGCAAAATGGTTCAGGTGCGGTTCCTGAAAAGGCAGGATATCAGGATATATAAAGGGTATGGAAACAAAGAGAGAGATTCCAATATGGAGATCTGATAGCGAGAGATTCAATAGAGGAGAGATTGGAATCGGCCATTTTGTAGAGTAAAGATGTGAGCCATGTGGACTTGGCCATGTGACCAAAGGCTGGGAACATGTAGTATTTGGCTGGCCCAGGCTGGCAACATGTGTGCTAAATGCAGTTAACGGATTTGCAGATTTGAACTCCCTGTTGGAGTTTGTTTTGCTGAGTTTGACTTGTGTCTGAAAGAGGCCGTGCAAAAGTTATGCCTGAAAAGAAAGTGAATTTGACTGGGTCCGGTACCATGAAGTTCCTGCTACCTGAAGATGACAAGAAGACAGCGTGGAAGACAAGGAGGAGCACACCAAAGGAGAACCTCAAAGAAAGATGTCTTCAAACACGTGGAGAGGAACTGTAACTGACTGACATTGGTGAGATGATCAGGACTGAGAGACTGAGGATTTTTGGGCAATCTGGGAAAGAACTTTGGACAATGCTGAGAAAGGTTTTGGTCAATGTTAAAGTAATCGGAGTTTTACTTACATGTTTCTTTTGTAGTAATTAGGAAATCACTTTGTTAGAAATAAATTAGTCTGCACTGATAGTCTTGAATTGACTTGGTATTTTGGTTGAGAAGGCTGGGGATGCTGGAAAGAACCCACAAGAGTTTAAACTGTAGTTTTTAAGTTTTGTTTTTTTTTCTGCAGTTTTTGGAGGTGAGAGCAGAGAGCAGCTGGCTGTCTTTTGCATATCAATGGTAAAGGTGAACAGTGAAAACTAATGAATAGTTTGTAGCCTGCTTCATAGAGAGAAGTAGGCACATAGGTGTGTCCAGTTAAAGGTAAAGGCAATTGCTAATGTAAACTGTTTGCAGCCTGCTTTGTAAAGAGAAGCAGGCAGAGCTGTGTTCCAAGTCAAAGTCAAAAAGTCTTATCTGGTCGTCCTGTTTCACCATAAGCTGTTCTAACAAGAACGTGCCACCGTGCCCGGACTTCTGCTTTATTTCTGTAGTGTATTTTTTTTTAAAGTTTGACAGACTATTTGTTAATCTTTGTCACTCTTTTCTGTAGTAAAATCTTGTGAAGGTTTAACTTTAAACACTCTAGTCTAGCCTATGAATTTAATGCACCAATCACTAGATAATTTGAGTTATCATTACAATTATTATAACTTGGACTTACTTGCTCATACTAACATATACTCTTAATTTTGTCTAATAATTGTGAAATATGATCTTATTAGAGTTGTATGTCTTAATGAGATGAAGATTTTTCTTTCTACTGACTCCTGAATATATCTTATTGTCTAGAGGAGATAGGTCCTGCATTGATTTTATTCATTTTTCCCCTTTCATCATAATTGTAAGGACTAAAAATCATTGTTCACATAAGTAGATAGGAGTGGAAAGTGTTTTGTTGTAGCAACATCACTCAATTCTTTAAACACTTCTAAGTTATTTGCCAAAAATCATATAGTGATCTCTCATCAAAACTTATTTTTAATGATTTACCAACTGACAACTCCATCAGATCCTTCTTCCACTTTGTTGAAAGCAAAGATTTGAAAAGGATTTGTAACCCAATCATTAGCATCATTCACTTTCTTAACACTAACAGCCACATTTTGAATGACTCTTTTGTTTGATGTTCTGGATTGTTTTACCCTGGGGGAATGTACCACAGGAAGATTCAGATGACTGAGAGGTAGGCCTTTCTTTAGTAAAAGAGGGGGAAAGCAGCTGTGAAAGGGAAAAGCAGCTGCGAAAGGGAGAAGTGTCAGAGGGGCTGCTGAGGCCTATGGCACACCTCAGACCAGGCTTTTGCTCCTTGGGCTCCACAGGGGGTGTTCTCTCGAGTTTTAGTTTGGGGCTCAGCAATGAGAACTGTTTGTCACAGAGGAATTTTAGAAGCATATGCAGAAGTACAGACAATCTGGATATTATTTCTTTAAAACTGGTCTTACCAAAGTTATCCTTGAAAATCATGGCAGCTCTCAGAGTTCTGGCAGATTCAAGTAAGTAGCCCTCAGTGTAGGCCTGAACTACCAAGGTTAATGTGATCAGAAACAGAACAGTGCAGAGTCTTAAAGTAGCTCCTTAAAAAACATGCATTCATTACTCCCTAATTGCTAATTATTAAATATATATACAACATTAAAAGGAGAAATTGACAAATACTATTAATGAGCAAATATTAGGAAATACTAAGAAAATCACAACACCATTTCTCTGATAGTTCTACCTAAAAGGCATAAGCTGAATGGAATTCTGGAGAAACACTGAACAAATTGAAATTGAGGGACATTCTACAAAGTAATTGGTTAATGCTATTAGAAAATGTCTAGTTCTTAGGGGACTGTGGCCCTGGTATTGGTAGTGCTGCATTAAAATAGCAGCTATTATTCATTCGTGGGTAGAGACTTGGAGAAGGGAAACCACACCTCATGATAGGATTAGTATTAGGGGATTTAAGGAGGAGAAAAGACAGAATCAAGAGGGAAGCTGCAGAGAGCAAAGGAGCAGGGAGACTGGAGGCCTTGGAGCTGCAACTGTCATGTGGGGCAACAGGACAGGGAAGGAAGTCAAATTTTGGGCTTCCATCCCCAGCCTGGGCCAGTGAGGAGCCGGGGAAGCATGTTGGAGAAACTTGTGATCTGTGTGAGCTGTCATGGAAATGTGGTACTTGAAAACTTGGTTTAATTTTGAAGCTGTGAAGCTTGGATGTCTTTTGGAGAACTGAGGAGAGTTTGCTGTGTTGCCATTGTCAACGTGAGATGTCTAAAGTGCTTGTTGTATTGCTGTATCCAGTGAGTTTTGCTAATGCCAGGTCACTTTGGAGTTGGAGCTGAAAATATGTCAGAGCTGTGCCTTTTGGAGAAGAGTTGACGATGCCATCCTGGTCTTCACTGTTGGATTTGGGTCTCCTGCTTTCAGAGAAGGATCGATGATGCCATCTTGGCTTTTTCTGACTTGGAGTGAGTAGAGCTGTGTCTTTGAAGAAGGATGGATGTGTCATCTTAACTCCTTCATCTGGCTTAAAGTGGGGCAGCCACCATTTTGTGGGTGACATGGCTGCTGCAGCCAAGTACTCTTTGGACTAGAGACTGGACTGTGTGGTAAGATTACCAAAGGGATTCCCTTGTGTCCCTCAGTGACTCTTGTCTATTTTGCCTTTTAATAAGTAAATTTGTTTTTGCCTCTCTTTCAAAGTTTATGTGGTCTTGCTACTGCATGTGCAGCCTGGGAAGAACCTGGTGTGTGGCTGGCTTTAAAGGGCCAGCTGCTCCCTTTTGAAAGTTTGGTTAAGCACCTCATTTGCCTGTTTTATTACCCGATATCATAGTTATAAAAGGTGAAGGAACTGAGGCTCTGTCTCAAATGTGAGGAAGTAAAAGAGATTTGATGAATAAATGCAGTGTGGTCATGTGATGGTGAATGGATGTGCTACAAAGGACATTGTTAAGATAGTTGGGGAAATATAGAAGAGGTCTTTGAATTAGAAGGCATTGTTTTGTGGCTATACCATGACTATGTAGGTAAGAGCCTTTGGTTTTAGGAAATATACACTGGAATAGTAAGGGATAATAAAGTTGCACCTTTGCAAGTTACGTTTAAATGGTTCAGAGAAAGAAATATAAATAGACATAGTGTGAGAGCGATAAGAGAAATATGAGCAATATGGGTAAAGAGTATAAAGAAATTCACTATCCTATTATTAATATTTTTGGAAAGCTTGAAATAATTTTAAAATAACATTTAAAGATTTTACAATCTTGGGAGTTTGTCATCTCCCAGTTTGAGGATCACCTTTGTTTTTTGTTTTTTTTTTAACAACTCCATGGATAGACATGAATCTTTAGGTCCAAAGTTTAGGGTGGACAAAAAAAAGGAATTTGTTTTTGAAAGGTTCTTATTATGCACTAAGTATAAAATCTTCAGAAATACATGATTAATTCTCAAAGATGGGAGTACTGAGAGGTTTCCTTGTAAATAGATAGCAAGGCTTTGTATTTAGGAGAGAGGGTGGGTGAAGAAAGGCTGAAGAATATTGCTATAGATATCAGCAAGAGCCTCTCCTCTGTGAGACAGTTATAAGATAGAGCCATTAAGATAATCCAGGGTGTTTGATGTCCTCCACTGCTATTTTTTATTGAGTGAAATGATAATTCCTGTTTAATGTCTAGGGGACAACCCTTTTTCTTAATCAGGGTTGGATTCTTCTAGATTTGAGAACTTGATTTGTTCTCATAGGGGCTCTTGCACGCAGAATTGAACATATCTCAATTATTGGTCCTGATCCTGAAATACTTATCTTTAAGTCTTTATCAATTGATTTCAGCTATAAGTTTTACTTCTCCCCATTCACTTAATAAATTTGGTGGCTATTGTGTCTTTTACAGTTCTCCTTCCAACTTTTTTTAACCAGTATTTTTTCTAAGTTTATTAAATCTTATTCAGATTGTTTAAGGGACAAACACAGACAAGTAGTCTACAATAAAGAGTTATTATTTTTATGAACTAAGAAGCCACTAAGTACTTCTGTTTTATCTTTAGTGATGCTCTTTATCTTTATTCTGGGATTCCAGGTAATATTCAGCTCCCACAACTAACACAAAAGCAACAAATCCCCATTTGAATCCTTTTAATATCGCACCAAAAAAGGAAACATTGTTTGCAAAGCCACCTATGTATCTCCAAGCTTCTTTGGGGCCCCATGGGTCCCTTAGCACTTGTGCGGCCAGCTTCTCCTGGACAATTTCTAGAGGTGTTCCTTCTATCTTCCATTGTTTATACTCTGGATGTTCCATTTTACTATAACCATGTCCATGTTCATGTCCATGGGCCAAGTCTGACCTCTCAGCCTCCCTTCCAACTTTAGGCCCTAGTTTCTGTCTGGATTCTCCAACTTGATATTTTCCCTACAACAAATACTGGAATGGTGAGGAACATTGGTTTTACCTCACCACTGATTGACAATAGACCTCTTGGAGTCCTCTGCTAGGTAGAATTTTACAACCTTTTCTGGGTTCAGTAGGAGAGAGTACTGTGATTTATTCTTATAGTGTTTCATGGTCTTGCAAAGGATGATGATAAAATGCTTGATATGGGAGTCTCCAATGGTGCCCCTCCAGGTGTTGCTACCTTTGAGTGTGGGTGAGACATAGTGACTTGTTGGAGCCAATAGACTATTTCAAAGATGATGGAGTATCACTTACATGATTAGGTTATAAAAGACTGTGACTTTCATTTTGCCAGAAGATGTTCTCTTTCCCTCTCTCTCCTACCTCTTTTCCCCTATCTACTTCTTCCTCTTCCACTGACTTCCCCTTCTCCTCTCCTTCCTCTTGTCACCTTCTCCCATCCTTTCCTGCTTTATGAAGCTAACTGCTTCATTGGAGAGGCTCCTGTATCAAAGAACTATGATGGGCATTTAGATAATAGTCAGCAAAAATGGATGCTCTAGGTCTAAGAGGCGTTGGAGGAAACATGGAATCCTAGTTTGGGAATAGATCCTGGCCTGGCTAACATGTGGCTCACATGCAGCCATATCAGAGATCCAGCTAAGCATGCTGGATTACTGACTTCCAGAAACTTTGCAATCATAATGTGTATTCTTCTAGGTTGTTTAAATTTTGAGTTAATTTGTTATTCAATAATAGATAGCCCATTTCCCATGTATTTGTCATCCTTAGTTTAAGACTTTATGTGCATTATTGGATAGAAAAATAAAACAAGTAAGGGTAGCGCCACACACTTAGCAAGCAGAAAGAAACTATAACTGAATTTAGAAAAGGCAATACATAAATTACCAAGATCAGTCACAGCAATCACCATCCACTTAGTGGAGATACAAACAATTCTAGAGACTGCTTTAAATTTGAATTTAACTTTTTGCCACTCAGTTGGATGTAACTCACAACAGTATATACTTTTCATCCTCTAGAACATACGTTAGTATTGTGTGACTCCTTGTTTAAACATCTCTTTTGCATTGTAACACATGTTTAATAAGTATAGGGACTCTGTCTCATTCATTGTTATATTTTCCACAATTGTCGTATTTCCTGTATGTGTTAGGTTTCTGTAAGTATTTATTGAATGAACAAATGGTTATATTTTGGTGAATGCCAATAAGTCACAAAATATTGCCTGTTTTAACAGAAAAGCAAATTCCATAAGTGGTAATAATAAAGAGTTTTTGAAAAATTTGTGAATGGAACAAATCTTAATCTTAGTAGTCGGCCAATTTACTCATTTAGGGCATCTAATTTCCTGATAATGTCAGTTAAATGGGACATTACTGTAATAAGTACCATTAATTATTCATTGCTAACACAGCGCTCAAGGTCACATGAAATCTGATGGGAAATCTCTTTCCTGTGGAAAAATCACTTGCTGATTGTTAACACAACTTTCATCACTGCTATATAGCTTATTTACTTCCAGTGTGTTCAGCAGGGATCATAGCCACTAAATTCACTGATGGAAAGTAAGGCAGTTTAATTTATCTAATTTTGTTTTTCTACTGTGAAGAAATCCCTTAATTGGTAAGTGACATGGCTTTTGTATTGAACTTTTATAAAGAGAAAGAAGGAAGTAAGTTTTGGTAAGACAAAGGAAGAATAAATGAAAAATAGATTATCTGTGAATGAGAAATCTACAAAGAAACTATTGCTAAACTTCTGAAATTAATCTCTAAGTTGCCAAGTTAACTACATAAAATTCAGAATCTACATTAAGAAGATGAGTTTAACATTTGCTCAACTAGAAAAATGGCAAGTGGTGATTTTTTTTTGATTCTGAGGCATAATGGAGGAGCTCTATGATTGATTGACTAATGATTAATGATGACACAGTCTAGAGTAGACATAGTAATCACTATATTTATGACTTTGAGATTTCTCTAATGTAATACAGTTAGTAAATTTCAGGGTAAACCATTAAATCCAATTATGCTTTATTTTTCTTATTTCGGTAGTGTGACCAAGGAACTTTTTTATAAAAAAAGTCTTTAGTTTTCTACCCTAGACTTGGTTTACACATACTTTCAGCAGGTTATTTCAGCTTAGGGAAGAATTTCAGGTCTGAAATGTTATCAGGTTTCCAATGAGTGAGAAACATAGTTCATAAAAAAAAAAAAGAATCATTTTTCAAAGGTGACAGAATCCTCTGATGCCTCTGGCTTACTTGTTTACATTTTACCATAAGGCAATACCTATATATTCACTGGTGATTTTCTTTAATCTTAAGATAAATAAAATCTGTTGGAGCAAAAACTGTGAATAAGGTGGTCAAAGTGTAAATAGTATTGCCATACTTTGTTCTTACATTGTATATACTTCTTCAGGGCATCTAACCCTTCATGAACCTAAATTAGTGAATCAAGTCTTCAGAAATGTATATTAAAAGATGAATGAATAGCTAAACTTGTATAGATTGCATAAAGACAGAAAATAGTTTTAGACAGTCTCTGCCTATAAACCTTTTTTTTTTTTTTTAAATTTCATTGTGAAAGAGAAGTGACCTGACATTGGAGGGTGATTGTTCCTTCCATTTGTCAAGTCTATAAATGCTTGAAGTTAGTTTTGTCACAATTTCTATTAAATACATCTGTATTTGTAAGGTATAGAGTAAATAGCTTCTCAAAGAATCTGCCTTCTGTCATAATCTACTAGTATCCCAGCTTTTTAAACTTTCATTTATTCACCCATTCATTCACATATACATTCAATACTAATATCCTGAGAGCTCAGTCTAACATATTTGCGCACATAAATTGGATAATCCAGAGAAATGGATGAAGTTTAGAAGCATACAGCCTCCTGAGACTGAATCAGGAAGAAATAGAAAATCTGAAGAAATGATTTACAAACATGGAGATTGGAATAATAATCAAAAGTCCCCAAGAAACAAAGGCCTGGAATCAGATGGTTTCACTAGTGGCTTCTACCTGGTATTTAAAGAGGAACTAGTAATTATCTTTCTTGAACTCTTCCAAAAAATTAAAGAAGAGAGAAAGCTTCTGAGCATATTTTGTGAGTTCAGCATTATCCAGATACTAAAAACAGACAAATATATCACAAAAAAGGAAAAATCAGACCAATATCCCTGATGTACAGATATGCAAAAATCCTCACCAAAATCTTAGCAAACTGAATTCAATGCTACATTAAAAGGCACACACAGCAGGATGGAGTGAAGTTACCTGTAGGCATACAAGGATAGTTCAAAACCTGCGAATCAATGTAATTCATATCATCCATAAAAGGAAAGATAAAAATCATATGAATATATCAATAGAGACAGAGAAAACATTTGGAAAGATTCAACATCCATTGTTCATAAAATCTATAAGAAAATAGGTATAGAAGGAATATAACTGAATATATAAAATATATGGCAAACTCATAGTTAACATCATACTCAATGGTGAAACACTAAAACTGTTCCTCTAACATTTGGTTGATTAGATATATGGGCCATCATTTGTATCTGGCAGCCAGTGAGAGCTAATTTGTCTTACAATCTGAAAGTCTCTAGATATTCTCAAGTATCTAGAGTATCCTAGAGTATCTAGATTACCTAGGTATCTTACAACTGGATAGAGGTAGAAGCTAGCTTTTAAAGTGATTTCTTGAACTTTGATTTCTTTGCTTCAATAATAAGTGCCTGGGACTTTGTTGTTACTGCAGTCAGAATTAAACTTAGGCTGGGCATGGTGGCACACACCTTTAACTCCAACCCAGGAAGGGAGGTGGAGGCTAGGAATTGCTTGAGTCTGCAGGTTCAAGACCTCTCCCACCCTGCAACATAGTGAGCCTAGTTTCAAAAAAAAAGTATTAGACTTAATTTAGCAATATATGAGATGAGTGAAATTGTAATGTGTATTTCTGTTAAAATTGATACCTATTTGGTGAATTTTTTGTATTGCTTCATCATCTCCTCCCAATCCTTTTTCCAAGATCTTGAATAAAAAATGGTACTTTTGCCACTTTGAAAAACAAACACAAAACTGTTCTTCTAAGAAGGTACAAGGCAAGAAATTGCACTTTCATCACTACTTTTCAACACGACATTGGAAGTATCATTAGAGCAGTTAGTCATGAAAAAGATATAAAAGGAATCTAAATTGGAAAAGAATCAAATTATCACTCTTTGTAGATACTATGAAAAACATATAGAAAACTCAAAAGACCCCACTAAAAATGAATCAAAATAATAAATAGGTACAGTGATGTCCCAGTATGCAAAATATATACCAAAAAACCCATTGCATTTCTATATGCAAAAACAAACTAGAAGAGAAGGGGAGAAAATTCCATTTACTATTGCATCAATAAAAATTGCATACCTAGGAATAAACTTAGCAATGGAGATGAAAAACTTATAGAATGAAATCTGTTTTATAATTGTTTATAAACTATGTTGTTTACAATTGTTAAACACAAGAACACACAAAGAAATGGAGAGATATTCACTGCTTATAGATTGGGAGAGTTAACATTCTAAAATACCTTCTTACTCAAAGCAATATACAAACTTAATACAGTTATTATCAAAGTTTCAATGGCGTTCTTCAAAGAAAAAGAGCAAACATTACTGAAATTTATGTGGAACCACAAATGACCATGAGTAACCAAAGCAATCTTGACAAAATAGAAAGAAGTTCTCATACTCCCGTACTTTAAGTAATCTTATAAGTTACAGTAACCAACAGTAAAGTATTAGAATAAAACAGATATAAAGATCAATGAAATAGAATCGAGAATCTTGAAATAAACTCTCACTTATATGGACATTAATTTATAACAAAGAAAATAAGAGTATCCAATTGAGAAATCAAATTCTCTGCAGCAAATGTGAAAACTGAATAGCCTGTTCATTAGACCACTATCTCACACCATACAATAAAATTAACTAAAAATGAAAAAAAGACTTACGTAAAAGTCCTGAAATCATAAAATAAATAAAAGAAAATATAGATAAAACACTCTAAGAATTCAGAAATATCTTTGGGCACATGAATCCAAGGGCAAGGGAAACAAAAGTATGAACAATTAATGAAACTACATCTAACTAAAAAGCTCCTGCACAAAGAAGGAAATTAAGCTTCAAATGAAGACATTCTCCTATATGGGAAAAGATATTTTCACATCATATGTCCAAAGAGATAAATCAGAAACTCAAATTCAATCAAATGAAAACAAATAGACACCTTTTGAAAGAAGATGTACAGATATCCAATAGGTACATAGGAAAATGCTCATCATGGCATGTATTCAGGTAAATATTCATAATCCAACAACTTTGCTATGCTTGTTTTTGTGGTCACAGCAAGGCTCTGAGAGAGTGAGAAGTGTGAAAGACTCTTGATGGCTATATTTGAAACTTCTTCAGTCCCAAGATGATATTCTACTGCTTAGGAAATTCACAAGCCTTGCTCAGATTCGACAACTGAAAATTGATACTTGTCCTTTTTAGTGAGAGGGCATGGATATAGAGAAGAATTAAGGATCATAGCTATTTCTGTAAACTCTCCCATCCTAAAATCATCAAAAATGTTGATTCAGCAGTTAAAATCTCTTCTCACTAAGAAAACTCTAGGTCCAGATGCTTTTACTGGCAAGTTCTACCAAACATCCAAGAAACAGATGTATCCAATCATGGTGAAGAGACCAGAATATCTTCAGAAATAGAAAAAAAGGACATTATACTATAACTCATTTTTGTGTTGTAAGAAAATCCAGGCACCGTTGCTAGACAAAAATAGTATGAGCAAGGAAAATCATAGTTCAAATGTATGGAGAATCACAAACAGAAAATTATAAGCAAATTTAAGAATATACAATCTGTGAATGTATAACAAAAAGTGAATGCATCAATACCAATAAGGGTTTACTGCAGGAAAGCAAGGTTGGTTCAACCTTGAAAAAGTCTAATATTGTACTACAATAGCAATATCTAGGAAAGAAATCAAATTTAACTCCATTAGGTGAAGAATAACATTAAATAAAATCCAAAAAATATGTATGGTGAAACATTATGGAAATGTTAAGAACATTTATTAAAAATTACTTTCTTAATAAAAAGCTTTCTCAATTAAAAAGATAAAAACAACTGATTTCTACATAAGCACTTAACTAAGACTCAGTGTTGCAATGATAAAAACTTTTCTTTTAAAACCCGAATCAAGAATAGAATGGCAATCATTTTGCTTGATATTGTTTGAGAGTTTCTAGTATATGCAAGGAAATAAGAAAAAGTAAATACATATATAAATATTAGAAAAGAAACCAATTTCCAAATGAAGAGTTTATGCAAGAAAATAAAAAAGGTAAATAAATTTATAAATATTAGAAAGGGAGAACCCAAATACCAATTATTTTATAAACATATAAAATAATTTCAAAGTAATTAGATATATGATGATTTAGCAAGTTTTTGAAATAAAGATATATAATTTTATTTATCTGCATTAGCAATAAGTAGAAAATATAATGAAG
>PVHY01028954.1:0-14735 GCA_004024945.1 Uropsilus gracilis | reverse complement strand
CTAGGTCTCACTATTTTTGCCCGTGGAACCGCAGGCTCTCGTTGCCCGGGGTACCACGGACTCAAGCAATCCCCAGTCTCAGCTCCCAGGTAGCTGGGATTACAGGCGCGCTCCACCACGCCCAGCTATTTTTTTGGAACTAGGTCTCTCTACGGGCCCCAGGAGGGACTGGAACCGTGATCCCTAGCCCCGGCCGCTTCTTAGGCTGAAGCTTATAGGCACGAAGCCACCGTGCCCACCCTTATGACAAACATTTTATATAAGAAACATTTGAAGCACAGAGAACTTACTCTACTTATTTGCAAAAATATTTGAAAGGACCATGATTTTATAAAACAGGAAAAGTCTGATTACAAAAATAATGACAATAATATGTATAGAATTTTATGAACATGACCTTAAGGGACATTCCCTGCCCTAGTGCTAAGAGAATTCTCTGAAAATAATTTAGAGGGGTACTAAATTCAGAGATTCCTATTACTTGGGGCAAAACTATAGACTCATTTTTGGACATCAGAGAACAACACTGACCAAGATTGAGGAAACATTTAAGAAATACAATTCCATACAATAAAAGATGGATAAGTATTGTTGCTGATATTTGCTGTCATACAAGTATCAGAGCTGTGCTCCTATGTTAGGTCAATAATCAACACAGCTGATCATGATCCTTTGTTGTGTTCTCTATATTCTACATATAACTGGTGCCATCCAGTTTTGTTATTCTTATAAAGTATTTTGTTTAATATAATCTCCTCCAGTTTCACGCATTTTGTTGAAAATTGTAACCATGTATCTTTTTATAGCATAGTGGTATTCCTTTATGTGTACCCATTACTTCTTCCTAAACCACTCATCTATTTTTAAAAAAAGAATGATAGTACCACACAGAGATTTCCAACAATATTACAAAACTATAGCAATCAAACAGTATGTTATTGAGAAGAATGGGAAATATAGAATAATGGAATAGAATTTAAATCCCAGAAAGCAAAACCTATACCTTTATGGATAGCTAGTCTATTATGCAAAAGTGAAATGTGAACACTGGAGGAAAGTTCCTTCAAAAAATGTTGTTGTGATAACTGGACAGCCATATACAAAAGAATAAAACTAGACCAATATTGTATACTATACACAAACATTAGTTCAAAATGGAAAATGTTTGGATGTAAGACTAGATATTATAATATAGAAGAAAAAGGACATAATATTTTATAACATAGACTTCAGTATTGTTTTGTAAATTTATCTCCAAGAATGAAAGAGAATATAAATTTTTCTGTCTACTTGTACTCCATCCATCTGACAATGGAATGATATTTAAGATACCAGAATACACATTAGCATAAATAAATTGAAAGGAAAAGAGAAATATGGGATGGTCTCACCTATATGATGGATATAGGGAAAAACAAACAAACAAATAAGAAAAATTAGAAACAACCAACAGAACCAAATCATAGAGTGAGAGAGGGGGAAGAGGAAGAAAATGGAGGAGGTGGAGGGCACAAAATATTAAGAAAGATGGTTAGCAGGTGTTAAGGAAATGGGAGAATCCCAGGGTACACAATGATGCTGTGTAATTAAAAAAAAAAACATATACTACTCAATAAAAATAAAACAAATAGCTTAATCAAAAAATGATCAAAAGAACTAAATAAACTTCTCCAAAGAACACATAAATATAGTGAACATGTACAAGGAAGAAATGTTCATTATTATTATCAACAAAGACTAACCAACACCCCACATACCACCTCACACCTGTGAGAATAGCCAATTTCAAGAAGTCCAGAAACACGTATTGGCAAGAATGTGGGGAATAAAAGGAATGATATACAGTGTTAGTGGCAATATAGACTGGCCCAGACTCCATGAAAAGGCTGGAGATTTCTAAAAATATTAAAAATGAGTATGTTAGGACCTAGAAATTACATTCCTAGATGTATTCTTTTTTTTTTTTTTTCTAAACTGTTTTTACTCACTCATTCAGAGAAGAAAAGTATCTTCAAGTTTCTAAGTGTGAAAAATGATCCTTTGGCTTTAAAGAAGGTGGGCAGAAAGACACTTATTTTAATTTGTGCCACAATACCACATTTTTAAAAAGCATATATTCATTTATATATATAATTTATATATATATATAATATATACACAATGGAATATTACTCATCAATTAAAAATGACAAATTAGATGAATTTAAGGTAACATGTATGCACCTAGAAGAAATCATATTAGCAGAAACAAGTCAACAAGAAAAAGAGAAACACCAAATGGTTTCACTATTATATGGGACATAGAAAAGATAAAAAGTCATGAAGAAAAGTCAAACAAGCTAACAATCAGAATGAAGTACTCAACTGGGGGGGGCGCAGAGTGGGAATTGTCAGGGAGAGTGGGGGGGTGAACCCTGGGGATTACAAAGATGTGAAATTTACATATAAATAAATTCTTTGATTATTAAATAAGTAAATATATAAATTAACAAACTGATGATACAACCAAAGAATACAGCAAGGGAAGTGGTTGGAGGAGGGAATCAGGATGACGTTTCACAGGTGACATGGGTCAAGGAGAACTTCTAGGTATATTGTTGATGAATGCAAAAAATAATTGAAGGGACATATGTTTTCCTATGTTCGTTGTAACACTTCATAATAACTTATTCACGTCTCCATTTTTCATATTTGACCACACACATCTAATCATAATAAACTTATTATCCTATTGACATTTTAGGTTATCTGATCATATCAGACATTTCAATGTATATGTTTAGAGTCATTAAGGAATATAAAAAAATTACAAATTTCATTCTATTAGATTTCTTGCATAAATTTGATATCATTTTTGTTAGTTAATTTTATTTTTAGAGATTTTTATAACCTGAATAAAAGTTGATCACCTCAAGGTATTTTCCAACATCTTCTAAGAAGCTAAGATAATTAATAGTCTATTGTAGTATACATAGTTTAACTCTCAACTGAATAGCTTATTCTCCTATATAGATTTTTAGCAAATTAATTTCAAAAATAATAACTACTTTTACAAAATCCTTGAGAATATATTATAGGTAAAATATATGTGTTTTACATGGAACAATTAAAATAGCTTTGGACAGATCAGAGATGGCAAAATAGAAACCTGGAATCTAAAACTTGGCAACAGGAACTTATGCCCTCCCTTTCTCCCTTCTTTCCTTGGTTCCTTCCTTTCCTTTTCTTTTTCTGTAATTCTTTTTCTGATTAATTATTTTCTTTGACTACATTACAAATGTCCCTTTTGGGAAAATTTTTGCATAAATTAATTTTGATTTATTTATTTATAAAAGATCAAATAATATGAGTATTTTTCTACACAGTTCATGCTGAGAAATCATTTCTTCCTAAGTTGGTTTTCTATAAACCAAAGTTCTGATCTTACATTAAAACTAAGAACAATCTTCTAAATGAGCTGGTTGTCCTTTACAAGATTCTGCAAATGTGACAAACATTATTCACACTATTTTTCTAGGTTTAACTTCATCTTTAAAGTTTATACTCTGATTCAGGGGAAAACATGTGTGAATTGTAAATTTACTTTTTCTGTCACACTTCCATAACTACCATCCAATGTGTCATTGTTTTGGAAAAGCTAATACCACTGAGTTCATCAACGTTGCTTCAGAAGATAAAGGATATATTCAGAATTACAGATCTGAACATCACACATTCCCCTGTGTTCTTAAGTTACTACTTGCTTCTGCTTCCTCATTCATATCACTAACAACTTCCATAAAGAAGAGTTGTCAGAAGATTTTTAGAATATCTGTTTATTTAGCATTTATTTTGCTTTGCTTAGTAGAAATTCTTGCATATTCATCATCAAGGAATCTCTACAAAGATATGGTTTTGCTAATAATGTGAATAATAAATGAAAAAATGGAAAAGTGACATCTATCTTAGTAGACTGACACCAACACTGCAGTGCTGCCTAATAGGACTTGTCTATGGAAGAAGAGAAGCTACTTAATTTATCAACACAAGAGGCTAGAAGAAAACCTGCTGTGTTAATTGTCCATTTAAATGAAGACCAATGCCTTATTAGTTTCTACCATGTCACTGTACCCAGGTACTTTGTGTCTGACAGACTAATGTGTGACTTCACATGCAGGGGCATACACCACACGCAGAGCAACACATTCATTTCTTATTACATCAAAAAACACAGAAATGTTCCCACACTGCTGAACTTGGGTCATCTTTCTAAAAAATAATACAGGAAAGACCCAACATTTCAGAACAAAGATGGAGTAGGTCACATGCATTGAATGTTCTGGATAAAAAATCATTGAATTCCTCTTTCTTACATTGTCTGTGTTTCTAGATCCTCTAGTGAAATCTGACAGTCTGCCAATTCCAATGCTTGCACGTTGATTTTATAAGTTACTTATAATTCTGTCAAAGACAAAGAAGGAATTGAAGAATGTAAGTGTTGGTAAGTTGTATTTTTCTTAATGAAATGAAACCATTTCTTATATATGCTATACACAACCCAAGAGCAAAGCATTTTAGCCAAGCACCCCCCAAAAAAAGAATCCCCATGAGATACTATTTCTTTGATCTGAAGTCTCAATCTCATTTTCTATTAATTATGGAATATTACCTAAGTCATTTAACCTGTCTGAGAATATTTAATATTCCAGGAAACAGAAGCTCATGATAGTAGTAGTAGTAGTAGTAATAATAATAATAATAATAATAATAATAATATTTCATGAAATTAACAAAAACAAATGTGAACATACAAATAGATACTCCAAATACAAATCTAAATTACAGTTATATAAGTGAAGAATTTCTATCCTGCCCATACTTCCACATCAGAGCTCCAATATTGTTTCTTATCCATCCCTGTTCTCACCTAAGATAACAGGTTCTCTCATGTCACTGCTGCATTGACCATGACCCAGTTCACTGTGAAGAAATCCATATCACCGCTCTCAATTCACTTTTTATCTTAGCTGAATAAAGCCACTTCTCATTCAAACAGTGCTCCCTATGAGATTATTTGAATTATTAAGCAAATCCTCTATTGCCAAATTATTATTGTCTTAGGATTTAATCCTAACAAGGAAACTTAACAATGATAGCAACAATAAAAAATGAGGACAGTTAAAATTCTATGGTGTCTGAAATGGATGGCTCTTTGATTATATCTCATTTAAGATCCCATATGTGCAAACATGCTATTCGTACATTTTGTCTTGTCTATGTCTCCATGACTATTTCTCTAATTGTGACATGAAAAGTGTGGTAAAGAAATTCATATAGAATGACTATTATGAACAATAAGCCTTTATAAAATTTATCCTGACACAGAAGCAAAATAACTATCTGATTAAGAGACACAGGACTGTGGTAACAGCCAGGCTGATCCAAATATACAGTGAAGAACAAATGAGTGGAGTTGAGAAGTCAACAATCTGGTTGAGTTTAGAAGTCAACTATCATTGTCACCATATGTGTTACGGTTATTTACTCCCTTTTGCCTTAACACATTGACGAATAAATCTGCAACTTAACTATAAATTTTATCTCTCACTCTATATAGATATCTTCTACTCTTTATTGTCTGATACAGATATCTTCCTTAGGTCTTATAACTGGTTAACCAATTGCTACATACAAACCCATGTTCATGTAGCAGTAGAAACACAGTTTGCAAGAAACATGTCAGGTTAGCTCATAAGTATCAAAGATAGAGGTTAGACAGCACTCTTAATGCTAAGAGGACTTAAAATTGCAGAAATATTATTGTGGTCATTCCACAGTTGAGGGATGAACTACCTGATCCCAAATTCATTATACTCCCAAATTCATTATATTCCCAAATTCATCCCAAATATGTGTGTGTGTGTGTACGTGTATGTTACAAAGATTTTTGGGGAAAAAAAAACAAATTCAAAAATGTGCATGAAAGGACAATTGGTAATCAGAATATGGTGGGAGCAGCACAAGGACCTGCTGACCAAAAGGGGATATCTTTGCTGGTTATACTGTTTGTATAATATACCAAGATCTGAGACATAAGGGGAAGTAGCAAGACATGGCCTTGAAAACTCTCAGCAGCCAATCAAAAAAATTGGAGCATAAAAACAAAATGAAGTCAAGACTATTGTATGCTTGAGAGATGACTGAAATGTGGTGCACATTTCATCTGTTTTCTTTTGAATTTGTTTATGTAAATCATTATGGTACTGTCTGAAGTCTATAGCTTCTGGCTACTTAGGGAAGCAAAAGACCCACTAAATTCCTTGTTCAAGAGCTTAGCAGTCTGAATTTTGTGAACTGAATCCTTTGCTAATTAAACAAGAATTGCTAAGTACTGTAAAGGACAAGGAGCATCTGGTGAGGATGTGTACTTAGTATGTATAATTATATGTGTGTTTGATTATATTATCAAAATTTCTAGGGCAAGAGACTTAGAACTAAGAGTTCTTTACTCCAATTGAGAAACCCCGTAGGCATGAAATCATGTACAAATCACATGGGATCTACTGCTTTCCATGGCAAACTGTGTGAAGATAATTGCTTAATATCTAGGCAGCTTTCCATAAACTCCCATCATATGTGGTGGTGACACTGTCATCCATAGACATAACAACTATTTGTGTGGTTCACAAGGGACTTTACAGGTAACAAGGAGTCCAAAAGAAGGTTGAACTGTAGCATCATGAAACTTGCTAAGGTACTGAGGTGAAGTATAGCTATATCTACTAAACATCCAATATACTGGTGGACCTATGTATAATTTTCATTCAAGGAAACAAAAGTTGGTAAAATTACCTATATCAGCCTTAAAATTTCGCACAAGTTTATTAACTTCTAATATAATAAAAACTCTTAACAGCATTCAGGGTAAGACTTTACATCATAGTAGAATTTGAAGCAAACTTTTTTTGCCAAATCTATAGAAGCATAAATAAGTAGAATTTCAGAATATATTTAAAAATTTATTATCCTCTATAATTTTTCAGATAAGAATATGGGACTTCAAATGTAGCTAAGTAACTTACTCAAAGACAAGGTTGGTATCAAAGTATATTTTATTGTCATGACTCTATAATATAACCATAAAGATGCTTGCATTTTTATGCAAGAACTCAGTTTGCATTATCTTGTTACTCCTTTCTCTGCTTGAGTATTTGCCTTGTCTACTAAATTGTGCTCCTATGGATCCTCCTTGTGCTGTGGCTTATTTCAGAAGATATTTGTTTCCTAAGTCTGAATTTAGGTCATCTTCAGTATGAACTTTAACCAAAATGGGTTTAACACTATCCAGTATGTATCACAGAAGTTACTTGAGGTATTAGCTTGACTATCTTTCAACTACTGTGTATGTACACGTATACACATACATTTATATTTATATGCATATATACACACATATATCTTTATTTCCTATTGTTATTTATATCTTTAAAGCTGAAAATATAATCTAATTACTATCGCTGATCCTTCAGTGACTGATACAAAGTAGGTGTAATATACTGAATTCTAGGATAAATGGATACCTTCTAGAATTCCCACTTAAAAAATACATTTTCTCTCTTTACTTGTACTTAACTATAAGACTAATTTCCCTTTCATACAACAGTATGAGACAGATTCATTTTTCCTCTGTCAGTCATAACTTACATTTCATAATGGATATTAGTATTTATCTTTTCAAGTTTAATAACTTTCTCTTAACCATATATTTTTGAATGCATTTTATAAATTTGATTCACTCTTATTTCCCAAACTGGTTGTAGCCTGTCATTTCCATTCCCTAGTAAGGCCTCTAAAACAGAACAAATCATTTTAGAAAAATGCATTATAATTTTCAATTGTCATAGTTCCATTCATTTATTCTACATGTCCAACAGGCACTTCCTCCTATATTCTGACAGCTTCAGTTCCACTGAAATATTCATAATGTTCCCAGCCTCAAGCTACATTTTCTTCAGAAGCTTTTGTAAATTCTGGAGGATAAAGGATTTCAGGTAATTTTAACTATTTTGCATTGAATATAAACACACTTATCAAATTAAAGAGACATTGTCAGAGGCACAATAGAGCAGTGTGTCTCTGCAGAAAAAATTAACTATGTCTTCATATGTAGAGGAGCTTTTCATGAAAGTTTTAACCTAAACATTTCTCAACTATAAGGATGGGGATGGGGAATGTAGACATTTTATCCAAGTGGATGACAAGCATTTTTATCTTTTAATATGCTCAATTTCTGTTATGGAGGAAATTTCTTTTGGATTTTCTAATTATATTTTATTTGAGATCACTGAATATTTAACTAGTGCATAAAATAAAATACCTTTTAAAACTGTAGAATAAAATTTATTCATTGCACAGTTCTACCATAATGTATTTCATATAAAGATATCATTAACTCAAATTTGATGTCATCATCATTTTCAGAAGAAACGAACAGTTTCTAGCTATTGTCATTTTAGGAATTTAGCTTAAATATGTCTGCAATAGCATAGAATGATGTGCTGTGTTTAAGGCAGCAATTATAATGTGTAGCTCATATGCATATGAACTACTTGATATGCTTTACATTACTTTCAAACCACAAGCTGTCTTTCAACAATGGCATGGATATTAGAAGAGTGTATGAAATCCCTGAATAAGAAACAAAGGATGAATTTCTCCTTTTTTTGAATAACATTAGTCAAATGTGCTATTATTTTCTTTTTCTGATTTCCTGAGTCTCCGTTCACATTGGATGGCATGATGTTACTGTTATTACCTACACGTGGTAGATTGTGCCACAAGAGTACAACGGATGTTTGTCTTTTTTTTTTTTTAGTTCTGCAAGTACATATCATCTTTATAGCAAAGCATCTTTGTTTTAACTCAGTAATTATATGTACTATACTAGACAGTAAACAAATTTCTCAGTCATGTCAGATGACCATCCCCATCACTGCTGTATGTAGTCCTTGAAAACTAATGTAATCCATTACCTTTGATTAGAAGATATTTAGACATGCAAGAGATCCATTTAATTATTCAGTATTCTCCAGATAGGGAATAAAACATGTGTGATTTATTATACAGAACAAACTTGTGTGCTCCCAGAAACAGATTTTTAATCTGTGACATATCTCATTTTATATTTTCATGTTTCTAGAGCCAAGTGTAACTAGTGTCATGATTTAGAAATTTGTGAAATAAAATGCAAAACTATAGAACATATAAATATCAGAGTTAGACAGAAACTTAATTTATGATGCATAGTGTTAGCTGTTGCACCAGAACTGCTTGGACAAACTTGTAAGATTACCAAATCACAACCCAACTCACTGGATCAAAATGGTTGACTCTAAGGTGGTGAACTAGAAAATGGGATCTTTAAGAGACTCTGCAGTGAATTTGTAGGTGTGCTAAAACTTTAAGATAATAAACAAAAGGTAATATATTCAAGAGGACTACAGGGGAAACTTAGAGGGTAGAAGAAAGGTAGAAGAAAGGCAAAAAATATGAGGAAACCTAAATACTAGAAATAAGATCTGGTAATGGTAAGGATTTTAACTCATTTTATGACATTTTATATAACTCTAGCGTTTTGGCTGTTTCAAATGCATAATAATGACAGGAAATACATGAGCACATGTCATTTTTGTAATTCTTCTCTTAAGCATGCTTGTGATATTTGTGAAAAAAAGAAGTTACAATTTGATACAAAGAGGAAGCAGAGGCACTTCTGCATACTCTATGAAGGGCATATGCCTTCAAATATCCTGTGGAGAAACTGTCATTTACTTTTCTAAGTATATGTCCCAAAATATGGCTAATTCTTGGAATGGTGTTAAAAAAGAGTTTGCCAAATACATATTCTGTTTCTGTCTGTTTATATTTGTATTTACATACAATTGTGGGAAGCAGACACTTGGATATAAAGAGAAAGGATAGTTATAAGCTGTAAATTCATGTCTTCATTTCAGAGTTAACATTATTGGAATGTATCTTTAAATGTGACATTGACTCAATCAAATGCAGGAGTTACTCATCATAACTCAACTAGTGAAAATTCCTTCTACTTTTAATCTCAAAAGAAATTGAATATGGAGACCATTCTATTGCACTAAAGTCAAACACAAGGGCTAGTGAGGTTCACGTCATATTGATTAGGTCTTTTCAAGAATCATATTTTTAATCCATAAGGAAAGAAAAAAAACCAGCAATACTAGCAGGTAGATAAATTCCTGTGATCAATTTTCACAACTACACTAAACCCCATGAAATCACATTAAAGGTGAGCTTCCCTCAGCATTTCTATAAAATAATATCTTTCCATCCTCATGTTTTTTTCAGAGATAGAATATGTTTCCTCAATGTTCAAAATTTACTATACAACATACATTGTTTAGGTGACTATTTTTAAAATGATAATTTAGGACAACTATAACAATGAGGAAGGATGAGGTATTATTTTACCATGGCTTGATGTAAAAAGAATTTTTGTCAATTAATATTTCCTAACATATTGACTGCTTTAATCTAATCCAAGGTTCTATAAATCACACATCACAGATCATACTATACACCTATATCTCTTTTTTTATTTCAATTTTTTTTATTAGGTATCATTGGCTTACAAAACGGTGTATATTTTAAAGGTATAGGTCTACTTCTCTTCAATTGTTTGTTACCCCACCACACTCACTACCAAATACCAGTAACCCTCTACTATATAGTCCATTTGTCATCCTACCACCCCCACTCAGGGAGCCAGGATTTTGCAGTGAAATTTCTAAGGTTTTTGTTGTTGTTGTTGTTGTTATTGGTGGTGGTGGGTTTTTTGTATAAATTATTTTCTTTTCTTTTATTTTTATTTTGTGCATGGTGGTGGTGGGTTTTTTGTATAATTTATTTTATTTTATTTTTATTCTTTTATTTTGTATAATCTGTATGTCACATTATTTGTACCCTGGGGTTTCCCATTTCCTTTACACCTGTTAGCCATCTTATTCGTTTTTGCCCTCTGCCTCCTCTGTTTTGAAACACTAAATCAAAAGGACACCTGTTTATTGCAGCTCTGTTCACAATTGCCAAGATATGGAAACAACCCAAATGCCCCAAAATCGATGAATGGCTGAAAAAAAATGTGGTATATGTAAATGATGGACTACTATGCATCAAACAAGGAGGACAAACATATGTCATTTGCAGCAACATGGATGGAGCTAGAAGGACTCATATTAGCAAAAAATACACCAGAAAGAAAAAAGAGAAATACAGGATGGTCTTGCTTATATGAAAGATACAACAAAAAATAAACAAACGTCTAAGAAAAATCAGAAACAAGCAACAGAACTGAAAGAGGGAAAGAGGAGGAGGGGGAAGAAAATGGGGGGAAGCAGAGAACAAAAAAGTATATACCTATTTTTCTAAGGCCAATTTTACAGTAACACGCCTGGCTATACTTTATGTGTTGTCTATGGAAAATGGCAGAGTTGCATTTTTATTTAAGAGCTCATGTGGCAAAAAAGATGAGCATGCTTACTCTCTGATTCTTTATAAAATTATTTTGCCAATTTCTTACTCAACATACCATACATCCAACCACAACTTAAATGCAGAAAGCTCAAAACCAGCACTATTGGAAAAGACACTATAAGCATGAGTCCTATAGGCTACTGCCACTGGGAACATCTTAAACTACAAAGATACTATGCTACTACCTATACACTTTAACGAATCAAAAGTCACTTAACATACTCTATGATGAGGATCCAATTAAACTTTGAAACCATACAAATATATAAATTTCCCTGTTATTGAAAGCCTTTTGTAACAGGGGATTTAGAAAGGATAATGTTTAATTCTATTAATTATGTATGTTCTTTTCTATCATATCATTTGAGTGTTCACTTTTATTCTTTGTAATCTGATAAAGGAAGAATAAAGCAACACATATAAGCAGTAATATAAATTGTCAGAATTACCTGAATTAATTAACATTTAACATTTAACAATGACTGCTTTTCCTCAAGTGATCATTTATCTTTAGACTAATTCACTTGAAATTATAAAATAGTCAAACATATTTTTCTATGCCAATGACTTTTAAAAATAAATCATTCCAGATACTAGTAGATGTAAGTTTTAGTATTCAGAATTTAATTGATCTATATTTAAAGTACGAAAAACTCCATAGTGACTTTTTTTTGGGTGGTAAGTAAAGTTAGATAGGAGTTTGGAAACTAAATCTTCCAATAACTCAATAACTTTACCTGGACATGTGCTCTAATTGAAAGTCAATTCATTGAGTTTTATCTCCCTTTTGAACAGCTTTACTGAGACAAAATTTGCATAACATAAAATTCAGCCATTGCAAGTGCACAATTCAATGATTTTTTGCAAAATCAGAGCTGTGAAGCCATTATCACTATTCAATTTTAGAACATTTTCTCCTTCCCCAAAGAAATCATTGAAACTATTGCACCACTGTCCAACCCAGATGAACAGTGATATGCCTTCTGACTATATAATTGGACTTGTTCTGGCTATTTCATATAAGTAGAATTATAAAATACATTATATTATATTTTTCTTCCATTTAACATATATTTGAAATTAACCCATGTTGTAGCATATATTAGCATTGCAATGTGACATGTACAGATAGTTTTTCCTTTTTACTACTGACTATCTACATGCTTTCCTCATATGGACATTTTACTTTTTATCAATTAAACAACTGGATTGTTTCTCCTTCATGACTACTTCAGAAATGTGTTTTATAGAGATTTACATGGATATATATTTTGTTTTTTAAGAGACTAAAAAGTCGTAGAATTGCTGTGTAGTATGGTCAGTTTATGTTTAACTTGTCAGAATTTTAATTTCTAAATTATTATCTAAAATACTAGTCCCATTTTATAGCTTTGTCAGTAATAGTGAGTTGTAGTCTTCCCATCACCTAACAACCACGTTATTTTATATCTTTTTAAATATGATCGTTTTACAATTTGTATAGGACATCTCACTAGTTTTAAATACATTTCTCTACTGAACATTTCAGTTGAGCATCATTTCATTTTCTAAGTAATAATCCATATTTAACTAAAATTTTGATTAAAGCTTCCTACTTAAATTTTATTTGGGTTGTTTGTATTCTTATATTTGAGTTGTAAGGTCCTCTATGTTCTAGGTAAAAGCCTTTTATCATATATATGGTTTACATACTTCATAATCTGATTTGCCCCTTATTTTGTCAAATTTGTTCTTTGAAGTATACAGTTTTAAATTTGCATTAGACCCAATTATAGACTAAGTTTTTGGTATTTTTTCCATATCTGTGCCAAATCTTATATTAATAATGTATTTTTCTGCATTGTAGTTTAGTTTTAGCTACTGAATTTAGGTTTATTATCCCTTTGGAATAAAGTTTTCAGTGTAAGATTTTTTTTTTAAATGTGGACCCTGAAATATTTCTGAAACATTAACTGGAAAAAATAAACGTCCCCATTTTGTATTCTTTCAGCACCAATGTCAAAATATGCTATTTATTTATAAGCTTATCCTTATACCACTAACACACTCTTGATGATTATAGTTGTATGGTAAGTTTTGAAATTGATTTCTCTTCCAAATTTGCTCATCTTTTTAAAAATAATTTGAACTATTATAAGATACTTTAATTGTCTAATATATATATATCTCATCAATTTCTAGAAAATTTAAAAAATAATATTTTATATTATATTATAAATTTTATATTTATTTATATTATTTTATATTATTATATGATTATATATATTAATTGTACTGGGAATACTCAGCATCTTGACTGCATTGATACTTTCATTCCACTAAAACATGTTTTCTTTTGTTTAGATACCTTTTAGTATCTCTCAAAAATAATTTCTAGGTTTCAGTGTATAAGTCTTGTACTTCTTATGTTAAATAATTTCTAACTAATTTAGTAATCGCAAGTGATTATAAATAGAATTATTTCTTAATTTAAGTTTGGGTGTTTCATTTCAGATAAATGTACAATTTAATTTTTATATCAAATATATATCACACAACCTTGACAAATTCATTTATTCTAATAATTCTACAATAAACTTTTATTTGGGGGAGGTTACACATACATAATCCTGTCACCTATGAATAAATAATGTTTTACTTTTCCTCTCTGCCATTTAGCTTTTCATGCTTCACCGTTTCCTCATCTCTCTTCCCACCCTCACTTCTCTGTTTTGTTTTATTTATTTTGTTCTGCTTTTCATGAGCACTGGAACCTGGCTAATACAATGCTCAGTAGAACAGGAAAAAAATAGATACTGGCCCCCATTTTAAATCTAAACATCACATTTTTATTCTTAAAGTCCATGTTATTTGTGTTTGTGTTTAATGTGTTTGTATTTCTAATTACCTTCAACAAGCTGAGAAAACACCCTTCTATTGTTAGTTATTTGAAAATTGTTCTATTGAGATACACTTGACATATAACTTTGTGTAAACTTAAGATATATACTGTTAATTTGCTACTTTTATATATCAGAACTGTAGAAATTATAAGCAACTCCATCACTTTATATAGTCATTTCTTTATAGTGGTTGGGAATATAAACTTCTAAGTCTCTTAGCAATTTTTATGGTTATTTTGAATCAGTATGTTATATTTTATTATCTATTAGCTTATAATAATGTGGTTTAGTACATTTATTATGTTA
>PVHY01028953.1:0-14740 GCA_004024945.1 Uropsilus gracilis | reverse complement strand
CTAACATTCCTTATTCCTTACGCTTTAAGTATTCATTGCTTCTGAAAGTATCACAAGCAGAAGTGCCATTAAGTACTGAACCATATTACTATCAAGTTACCACCATCAGAAGCATCAATGCTGACCCAAAAAGCTGTCATTTAGCTTTGGGTTTATCAAAAAGTGACCCACATTCTCAGTCTCTTCATGATAATCATTGATAAGCCACTTACCCTTTCCATCCCTTCACCTTCTGCCTTTCCTGTAATGCAGACAGAGTAACTGGGCTCTATGTGTGTCGTTGCAGTACTGTGGCACTCACAGACAGATATAAGCCATGCTGAGCCCATTAAATGCACTGTAAAAGCCCCAGCTGGTCTTAATATTTAACTTTTATGTACAGTATGCTATGAGATGAGCAACTGCACAGAAAATAAAAATGCTAAAGGCCTTTCCTGCTAGGCTATTATAATCTATGAAGAAAAGGCCAATTGTTCCCTTTGTATAGCCTGGCATAGCATGAAGTAAGGATTCTTTTATTCTGTGCCATTTTCTTGGAGAGAGTGAAAGTTAAGGATATGATTGACCAGATTAGTTCCCATTTCTACAGATTTTAACTGGCCATCTTAAGAGGTGACAGTTAAGGGAAATTTTGAAAGAACTATGTACCTGTTGACAAGCCTACACTGTTTGGATAAGCCATGAATAAAGTACAATGACAGAAATACTAGAAGCTGGTAACAGTAATAAAGTACCAAATGAAAGGAACTATAATTTCTTTTTTACACAGACTAGTAAAATGAGTCTAATTTGTTGAATTCCTCATGTAGGAATTTTTAGAATTTATTGCTTGTGATAGGTAAAGTTACTCATTTTCTTCATTATTACATAGTATTATTCTCATTTTCCTTCATTGTTCTTGCTGATAAACAAGACCGATGATATCTAGACCTGGAGAACATGTATAAATTTGGGGACTGTCATTTTTGTCTAGAAACATACTTTTTTTCTGATATATTTTGCCTAAAAATCCTCCCTTTCTCACACTGGAACATTTGCATCTTGTATTTAATACTCAGGACTACTTTCCTACGTCATTGTAAGAGGCTCAAAGAGATTAAGTTGCTCAAAGATATCCAACACAGAATTTTTTATTGTAAATTTTATGTTAATTTTATTGCTTTTATTGAGATAACATTTATGATGCCTAGATAAAGATTCATAGTTTTTCAGATGTATATTACCACATAACACCCAACATCAAAGCACCTAGATTCCTCTACCATAATCTCTACCTCAGAAGTTTCTTCTTTTTCTTTTATTTGTTTTAGCTGAGGTAATACTGAATCTTCTCCATCAGATATTACCACTACAGTGTACCCTTCACTCAATCACCCATATTCCACCACCAGAGAACACAGTGTTTCTTTCCCTCTTTGTGTTTATCCCTAAGACCCCTTAGTGTTACAGTTCTGCAGTCAGCTATCAAGGGTCAGTTTTTCAGCTTATCTTTATCTGAATTTTAATTTAGTAGATTTATATTCCACATATTAGTGACACCATCTAATATTTATCTTTCTCCTTCTGACTTATTTCATTTAACATTATCTTTCCAAGCTCTATCCATGTTGCTGGAAATGGCACAACTATCTTTTTGATTGCTGGGTAATATTCCATTTTGCTATAGCTATCTATCTATCTATATATCTATCTATCTATCTACACCAAATCTTTTTTACTTACCTTTTCTGAACACTCAGGTTGTTTCCCTAATTTACCTATATAGCAAATAGCACTGCAATAAACATGGGAGTGCAAGTTTCCTTTTGAATTCATGTTTTGGAATTTGGGGCCTGGATACCTAGAAGTAGAATTATCCATTTGAATGGAAGATCCATTTCTCATGTTTTGACACCAGTTTCCATTCCCACCAGCAGTTCACTTGCTGTTTCTAGTCTTTTCTATATTGGCTATCCTCTCAGGTGTGAGATAGTGTGTCATTGTGATCTTGATTCGCATTTCTCTAATAATAAATGATTGTGGTCATTTGACTATCTTCTTTAGAGAAGAGTCTACTGAACTATTTTTCTAATTGTTTTCCTTTGGATTATTTTGTTTTCCTAGAGTTTTGTGAGTTCTGTGTATATCTTTGATATTAACCCTCTGTCAGATGTAAATTTTCAAATATTTTCTCACATTCAGTAGGGTGTTTTGTTTTTGTTTCAGCATGGTTTCTTTCTTTTTTAGTTTAATGCAGTCCCAGTTGCTTTTGTTCTCTTGGTGTTTCCTTGCTGTTAAGGATGAGTCCCTAAAGTCGTCACTAACATTTATATCACAAAATGTTTTGACTATGTTTTCTACTATGTATTTTATGATTTCAGGTTTTATATTGAAGTCTTAGATTCATTTTGACTTTTGTGATATCATGGTCATTTCATTTTTTTGCAAGTGGAAGTCCACTTTTCTTCCTAATACCATTTATTGAAAAAGCTATCTTTGTTTCAGTGTATGTTTTGGTTCCTTCTTAACTGATTAACTGAATTTGATTTCTAGGTTCTCAGTTCTATTCTATTGTGTGTGTGTTTGTTTTTGTACCTGGCTATTTTAATTACAGTTTTATAATATACTTTAAAGTGTGGAGGTATGATGGCTCCATTTGTTTTCTTCTTTGCCAAGACTGCTTTTGTTATTTGGAATCCTTTGTGATTGCATATGATTTTCAGTGGTATTTGCTCCAGTTCTTTGAAATGTGTACGCTATTGATATTTTTATTAGAATTGCATTAAATCTGTATACTGCTTCTGATAGGTTGGCCATTTTAACAGTGTTGGTTCTTCCAATTCATGAACAAGGGATATTTTTCCATTTCTTTTGTTTAATTCAACAATCTTATAGTTTTCCATATATAACTTTATTTTACCACTTTGTTAAGAAATTAAACACACCTATATATTTAATTTTTAAGTGTAATTGTAAATGGAACCCCTTTCTTATGTTCTCGTTTTTTATCTCATTGTTTATGTATAGGAAGGCAACTGATTTTTTCAATACATAAATGTTTATGCCCTGAACAGTCTATTGTTGTTATCAATCCAAAATATGCAAGTGAACTGGTTCATTTACACCTATAGGCTTCTTGTCAACACTACTGGATAGTGGTGAGTGACAGAAGAAATTTCACTTCTTGCTTCAGTCTGCAATCAGTGACAGCATTAACTAAAGAATATAGAAATGATCTCAAAATTTCTTACATATGTCATTTTTTGCCATTTTTTTACTTTTCTTGTTTGGAGCAAACAAAACACAAGCAAAGTTAGGCACATAAATTCTAATTCAGAAAATATAGTTTATTCATTCCAGCTTGGCTTGACCATAATGGAACAAGTACTGAAGAATCTTAATTTACATCACTGGAATTTAAAAAATATTTGACCTTGTTTTCATATTTCACAGATCAGGAAACTGCACCCCAATAAAGACTACATAATTGCCCCTAAAGTTCCAAAGTTTACTCAGGGATGCACAGTCTGATGAGAACCAAAAAAACAGTTCTCTCAGTACCAATCATCCTCTCAATTGCAGCTTCACCACAGTTAAGTAATTGTTAGTACAACTTACATTTACTACCAACTATTTCCACAAACAAATGTGCTGTCATGTACTCCAAACAATGGATTTTATCTAAAGTACAGTGTAAAAATTATCATTGCATAGGATATTGCTTGTGATTTACCGCCTCCACACACAACTTCAAAATGCTATTCTAGAGTAAAAAGCTTTTCCTTCTCCAAGCAAAGCATTTCAGCAGTATTGCTGAGGGATTCATTTTGCATACAGACTATGGTAATAGACTGAGTTTTGACTTGCCAGAAGCCTAAACATGAAAATCATCACATCATTTCACATTTAAAACCTAAATTATAAGATCCAATTAATTTTGAAAGGAAGGAGTAGAAATATAACTTTTAGAAATGACATGTAAAATTATATATAATAGGTAAATTTCTCATCACTGAGCTCAAAATAGCATCAGCTTTAGAGAATTTGTTTTCCTATTTATCCCCCTAAACTTTAGGGAAAAAGAGAGATCTATGAATAGCACCATCTGACTGGTTATTGCATCATGCTAACTGTTCGATCAGATGCCTGAAATTAAGAGAAATGATTCGATATTTAATTTATTGTGGTACTAGCCAACATCTATAAGAAAAAGATTATGTTTAAAAATGGGTAGACCATTTTAGTATAATTTCATTGACTTAAATAGGCAGTGTTATTATTGTTTTCTTTTCTAATTAGAATTTTTTTAAAGGGATGTAACCTCTAATTTCAATGACCTTTACTATCCAGCTAAATATAGTTCATTTACCACAGGAAATATCATTTTCTAACCTTTTAACATGTTAGCTTACTCTTTGGTTCCACCTACTGTACTGTTGCTAGTATAGCAAGTTAAAACATGCTATTTACAGAAAATATAAAAAGGAATCTTATTTTATCTAGCATACAGATATTTTTCTTTCTGTTTTTCTTGTTTCTTAAAAATCACAGCATTCTATTTTACATATTAGATGAATGCAAGCAACACTGTAAAAATTAAGAATTTATTTTAGTGTATTTGCCTATCACTAGAAGACTTAAAAGTAGTGGTTCATCAATATTCTCTGACAACTTATATACATATTTCTGCCTTACCATATAATGACAGATAATTTATAAAGTATAAGACCTCAATATCAAGCCCAAGCATGCATCAAGTTGTGCTACCCTCACCCATTTTCTTTTTTTAACAGATGAGGACATTGAGACCAAAGAGAGAAAAGGACTTGTTCAGTCAGAGTCAGCTGCTTGCCAAAACAAGACTAGAAATGAGGTCAGCCAGCTCCCAATCCAGAGTGAGATGTCAGTTATTGTTGTAAAACATAACAAAACAACTTAAAAATTACTTTTAGTTAAGTTTATAAAATTGCTATCTCAAAATTATACTAATTCAAAACATTTGACAGACTGTTTTCACAATGAGCAATATCTGTGAATTTCTCATGACAATAACAACAAAGTATCAGATATCATATTTTATTCAATCTCACTAAATCATAGCTCTTTTTCTTTTAGGCTATATCTAATTATCTTCCCTTCTCAACCTAAAAAATGTAAAGAGTTATTTTTAATAAAGTGGGATTAATCTATGACGGAAACATTTAACTCAAGTTTATGAGTCTCCTTGGGTAGTCATAACAAAATTCTGTAGACTACAAGGCTTTAACAATATAAATCCATTTCCCCTAGTTCCTAGAAACTGAAAGTCTAGGATCAGGATTTCCATAAGGTAAATTTGGGTGGTAGCTTTTTCCTTAGCTTGTACACAGCACCTTCTGCTAACTGCTTACCTGGCTTTACCTCAGATTCCTACTGATAGAAAGAAAGAATTCTCTTTCTCTTCTTATAAAGTCACAGACCTATTGATTAAACCTCTCCCCTTTATAATATAATTTAATTATCTCTTAAGATCTTCTACAATTAAACATATACAGTTAGAGCTTCATCATATGAGTAAAGGGAGGGAAGAAGGGAGAGAACAGAGAGGGAGGAGGGACAATTCAGTCCATAGACTCAAGTGTTTGATTCCCTAAAATAAGAAACTGCTCCTTAATTGATTCAAAATACGATTTTTGAGGAGAGAGCTTTGTCCAAATTAGATAACTTAGACATCAAGTGACCTCCTACAACCTCACTTGAGAGGAAAACTAATTATAGGAAGGCAATATCCTCAGACTCATTTCTGTAATATCAGATTTGTAGTTAACAATTATTTTAAGTCTTTACTAAGACCAACCCTTTTCACCACTGTGATATGTGTATAAATGATATTCTTTGACTTTGGTAAAACTCTCTCTAAAATATGGAATACAACTCTTCTATCTCGTTTGGTTTTACAAGCCTGTGTAGATTCTTAGAAAAAAAAAGAATTTTGAAGTTTGAATGGGCCTCCAAACACCACCAGGTCCCATTCCAATATTTCATATTTTATAGAAGAGGGAACTGAAACCCACAGAGGTTTGTAATAATGACATTGTTCGTATTGATTTCAAAACTGCTCCCATATTTTTTTCATTATGTCTTTACATTATCCTGGGGAGGGAGGCTTGGCAGATCTGACTATTATGATTTCATCCACAAGGAAATGAAACCCAGGATGCTATGCTACTTGTGTCAAACCCCCAAGGTCCCTAAAGTCAAGTCAGAGTTGCTTGAACTCAAGCACAAATAAAAAAAAAAAAATTCCATCAGAAATGATCATTCCAACTCTTCTGACCACAAAGCCATACTACCTTGACAGTCACATCGATTTAAATGAAATTAGGAAAATAAGCATTCATTAGAACAAAACTATAAAGAGTAGCTGACAGAAGAGGGGCATGAAAGAGTGATGGTCAGTGATAAAGGAACAGCAACTATGGAAATCCTATAGCAGGTTTGTGCCTTAACGCTTCCTGTTCTTCAAAAATCTGTCACGTGCAGTGTCCCATGTTCTTTGCACAATTTTTTCACAGTCTCCCAGTGAGTGGCCAACATGCAGCGGGAAATCAGCCCTCAGCTGCAGGTGAGAAGTCGACCCATAGGACCTGACAGAGCTTTGCTCCAGGTCACAGAATGAGTTTCTCTGCTCTCACCCCTTTTTCTGACACTCACACTTTATATACCATCGCCTGTCCTATTACCAAACATAAACGTGTAAATATAAAAATATAAAACAAGTGATCCCTTGTCTAAATGTGAGATGAAAGATTCTTTCCTGAAAACTCAGAAAGTATGTCAGTCAGAATCTGCTAGGAAATCAATCCAACTTAGTTGATTCAAGAAACATGAATGAATTTTATCTTCAGGGGTGTTGGACTGTTAAGGAAAACATAATGTGATGTGGAGGCACCTGAAGATCAAAGGGGAAAGTGTTGCCCACTGAGGACAGGGAGAAGGAAATAGAATATTTCAGGAGCCTGAGGAAAACCAAAATTGAGGACACATTGCCAGATAGGAGCTGTTGTCTGGATAGTGCAACATATCCCAGAAAGTGTGGCCTTGAATAGAGAGGAAGCGACCTCCAGCCTCTTGTTGGTGCTTCCCATTATTTAACCTCAATCTGAAGTCACTGAGCAAGAATGTCAGCACTTAGAGTGGACAAAGGTCAGCTTCCTAAACATGAAACAGGATGAAAAGGAAAAACAAAACAAAACAAAAAAGAACACACCCAGGGTGTGAACTGAGAAGTACAATATACTTTACATCTCTATTTTAGGTTCTAAGTGCTTTTGATACAAAATGGAATGCTTTGGAATGTTATAAAGTAACCCTTTGTTGATTCCATCCACACAAATTAGATAGATTATAGATACATACATACATGCAAACGTACATACATGCATACATACATACAAATAATATGGACTGAGAGAGACATTTTTCTTCTGAACATTGGTAACAAAGAATAAAATAGGTGCAGGTTTGCCAAAGAATTCAGCAAAGCAACAGCAAACTGGTTCATCCAATTTATATAGTGCTAAGCATCCATCTATTTAGAAATATGTGGATAATTGACTGCATCCTTCAATGGAATATGGCACTACAACCTTGCAGCAGTCTTGCTAAATGAAAGCACTGTGCAGCACTCCAGAAATTATGGAAAATATACTGGAAGATCCACAACCCCTGAGGTGAGAGCAGAGCAGAGTGGATATGTGTAGCCGGTGGAAGTAAGTTTGGTGTCAAGTACTAACAAAATTCCCACTTTCGTTTCAGGAGCTCATCCCAGGAGCTCATCCCAGGATGCAGTCCTGACAATGCCAGCAGTAGAATGTCACGACCTTCCAGGAGAGCTGACCTCCAAGGTAAGATTAAGCATATATCACAATTTAATGGAATTTTATGCCTACTTTACAAACACTCTTGTCTGTATTTCGAGATGAAGAAAGATGAAAAAATAAAATCACAATTCAAATTGGATATAAAATGAACTAGAAAAGTTTTTATCTCATTTCAATAAAGATGTATGGGTCTTTTTGTTGTAGGGCTTAGGCTTTTTATTTTAATTTTTTAGTAAAATTAAAAGCAAAATATTTTCATACTGTGGACCTGGACTAAAATAATCTCCCAGGCTGCACCAAAAAGTATTTAAAATTCCTCTCTTTGCTCCAGATCTCTTGCCTCCACTTCTGTTCACCTTGCTCCCTGGAGTTCCTGCATTTGGTCTTTCCCTCTAACTCTTCCCTATCAGGCTCACTGCCACCTTCCATGGCAACCATAGACCCTGCTTGTTTCACTCAGTGTTCACCTGTTCTCCTTTCTTCCTCGAATTTGCTTCTTCCCTTTGTCTAGGTTTCCTGGACTAGAAAATGTGTTCAATGAACACAGCTACCAAAAGTTAAAGGTGTGACCCTGGTTACCACATAACCCTGCATGTAAGCTCTTTGAAAGACTCATAGTAGGTTCTCTATAATTTATTGTGACATAGAGTAGACTGGAGTAACCACTTCTGAGATTCTCCATGATATATCGCAGAGGATTGGGTTGATATGCTTTGCTTTTTTCCTTGGAAAATACAGTTGAGGTAAAAATGGTACACAGCATATATAAATAATCAAGTTGAGTTCTCTAACCTCCTGGCCACTGGCTCACTTACCCTACTCTTTAAGACTTGGCTCCCCTTCGTCTCTTGAAGAACTTACTGAAGCTGCACACCCTATCCAGACCCTACATCTTAGTAGCCTGTTCACCTGTCACTACTGAAATATTTCCAGGATATTGTTCACTTGGTGTCTTAAGAATTAACACTGTATTTCTGTTATAGTAGAGACATATTCTTATCTATTGAATTTAATCTGTTGAAGCAAAAGAAAATGCTGTATTTCATAGGCATACTGTGGAATATTTAAAATTACCATCACTGTTTTCCTATTGATAGAACACAGTATATTTTAGGATACCACTTCCCTTTCCTATAAGAACAATCTATAAAATATTTCAGTATCTCTGACCATTCAAAAAGCTCACAAAACTTCCTGGCATATGTAGTAGCAGATTGCAAAGGATGGCAGGAAGCCTGGATATGTTATCTGGTCATTTTTAACATCACCATTATTTATATAATGTTTTATCTGTGTTTGCACTTAGTTGACAAAGTCATCTGCATTTTATATTGCCTTGAAGTAATTTTTAAGCCTGCACAGGCTATGATAAAGACACTCTAATACAGAGACTAACTGTTCATGTATTAACTGGGTCACCTGAACAATATGCACAAAGAGGGCTGTGCGGAATTTGAATACTTACTTCACCAAGTGTCTCTTATCAGAATAGTACCCAAAACTGATGCATGGCATGTGCTTTGTTAAGGGCTTTGGAGGCAGCAATAGGAAAGAAAAGCTGAAGAATCTATTCACCCTTGTTACCCACTGATAAGGCTCATTAAAGTAAATAGGAGTGAGGCATGCACACCAATGGGAGAATAGATCCCCAGGGCTCTGTCTACTCTAAAAATTGGACTCGTCATAAAACCTATGTAACTCAGCCTTTTGTGAAATCCACTTTATTGATTTTAACTTTATTGCCTCTTTCATCTGTCTTAATTTCAATTTTTGCCTCTTGACATTTGGTACAAGTGATAATTTTGAGAAAATTTTACCTACAATTTTGTCAGTGTTCATGATAAGTTATATGTTTACCTAAATAGACTTTAAAATACAAACAGAAAAATAAGAACTGGGATTGGTTAGCTACACAAGCTGAAGCTAAAATTGTGTTATTTCTGATCCTCTTATTATTTCTGTTTGGTGTGGACACAGGGAAACTGCATGCCTTCCAAAGGCTCCTAAATACAGTATATTTTTCTGAGTTTGAGGGTTGTTTGTTGTTGGCTTTGGTTTAAATATTAAGAACTTAGCCACAGTACAAGATGATTATAGAACTTTTTACTCATGTGACTTTACCTGTCAATCAACATTGCTATGCTAAGCCAGACCAGTAACTGACCTTCAAAATGATGACTTGAGATAGTTCACAAGGCTCTAAAGTATGCTTGCTTCCTCAACACAGACACACACACACACATACATACATACATACACACACACTATATGACATTCTTACCTCCCAGAAAACATCAAATATCATCATGTTCAAAATATTTTAAAATTACATTAATAAATGATAGTTGTTACTGAATTTTTCCTATCATTTATTGTTAAATAATAATTGCTGGCTACTGAGTTTCAACATTGTCCCCTCAAAGCTCTACATCTCACCACCGGGAAGTGATATTAATGCTTCTTACAGAATGAAGCCACAGCACCTCAAACTCTGTTTTCCTCGATTCACTCACTGTTTACTTACTTGCTCCTATTTTCTATCAGTCCCAAGTGAACTGAGGCAATGCTTAGTTTTGCTCACATACAAAGGCGTTAAATATATAATGAATGCCATACCAAGAGCAAAACTAATAAGAAAGAAACTGCATTTCATCAAAATTAAACTTTTGTGTTTCAAAGAATGCCATTAAAGAAATGAAAAAATAACTTAGAATATAGGAGAAAATATGTCCAAATCATGAATCTGAAAAGGAATTTGTATGCAGAAGAAAAAACTCTTACAACAACAATAAAAAAGATAAATAACCTAATTTAAAATGGGCAAAGAATTTGAATACACATTTCTGAAAAAAGACAAAACTTGCCAATAAGCGCATAAAAATACTCAGCATCATTTGTTTTAGAGAGCTGCCGATCAAAACCACAAGATACCACTTCCCAATCCCTAAGATGACTATAATCAAAAAAGCAGACAATTATGTGTAGTGGCAAGAGTGTGAAAAGGTAAAAACCTCAAATATACTTTAGCAGGAATGTAAAATGCTGCAGCCACCTTGGAAAGCAGTTTCCACTTCTGGGTTTATGGTCCAAAGAAATGAAAATATATGTCTGTGTAGAAAACAAAAAGTGTACATGAATATACAGAGCAGCATCATTCACAATAACAAAAAAAAGTGAAAATAAACAAAGGCTGATGTACCGATGAATAGATAAAATACAGTGTATCAATACATGGAATATTATTTAGCCATAAAAAGGAATAAAGTGCTAGCACATAGATATAATTGAAAACATAATGTTGAATAGAATATGTCAGTCACTAATAACCACAAACAGCATGAAAGCATTTTCATAAATTGCCTGATTAGGCAAATTTATGGAGATAGAAGATAGACTGATAGGAAGTGAAGCTAGTGAATGCTAATGGATAATGACGTTTCCATATGGAATAATGAAAACTTTCTAAAATCAGATTGTGGTGATGGTTGAACAGTTTTGTAAATATACTGAAAGCTGTTGTTTTTACACTTTAAGTGAATGAAGTTCATTTTATCACATTCATTTTATACAATTTATTATGTATTATATAAATTATTTGTGAATTTTATGTTTCAATAAAGTTGTTGTGTACACATGTACATTCATGCTCACATACATATACATTTATGCATATGTGCATGCATTTATGTGTGTGTGCATAAAAGTAGTTGGCTCACAACCTGTTTTCTTCCCTCATATCCAATTCGCTGGAGCAATTTCATGGATAGAAAAAAATTATATGAAAACTTATCAGTACTTGCAAGAATTTTGAGCTAATACAACTAAGTCATCTATAATGCCACAGAATTACTCTCTGGTTCCCCTGAGAGACTACAAAAAAATTACTTTCCTTAATTCTGAATGAGAAAAGACGGTGTGATTAGTTGTCAAGGTTCTTACAAACACACAGGATTAAGTAGATAAAGAGGACCCTAAATAGTTAAATTTAGAACCACTCTGTTCAGCACTAAGGCCATCAGCCTTCTGCACCAATGAGCCCATGAAACACCACTCCTCTGAACTGAGCTGTGCTGCAAGTACAAAAGGTACACTAGATTTTTTTTAAGTAAAACACCCCATAAATATGCTCTTTCCTATTGATTATTCTTGGAGTGATGATATAGAAGACTATATAGTTTGTTTTCTCTTTTTTTATAATGTGACTTCTGGAATTTTTTTTTTATTTTCACCAGTGGCTCAGTACATAGTTACATAGAACAGCCCTGACCAGTGACCTTGAATTCTAAATGATGGCATAGGATTAGCCAATCAAGAAATCCTACTAATAAGGGGAGATTAAGGAAAGAAAAAAATGCTTCATTATAAAGTTAGTAAAGTTGAGATACAAAATGCTAACAAAGAAATAAAACCAACGTACAAGGCTGTTGTTAATATTCTTGTACATTCTTGCTTACTTTTTACTCTCCTTTCATCTCTAAAACTTAGCAAATCCTACAAGATTAACCTTACTCTAGGATTTGGGGGGGGGGGCATGCATTAAAGTTCTGACAAAATCAAACAAACAATAAAAGACATAAATAAAATTAAACCTGGGCTTCCTGAATACCTTTATAGTTGGGCTTATCATAATTATTATCTTACATCCTTCTCTATTACTATTCACTCAATACAGATGGGGTCTACTTTATTCATCTTTACACACCCCCTACACAGTAGTTGCTCAATACATTCTTGTTTGATTTGAGATAAATAGAAAAGAATATTGCTAGCCAAATATAAACTATTTAGTTTAGTTGTTTTTCTCAGCAGTTGCTGTTACTGACTTCCAAATATGGAGTTGTAAGACTTTATTTCATCTCCAATTAGTACAATGGCCAATAATATTTTTCAGAAGAAAAGCAATCTATGCATTCAACCTAAAAATACTAAGTCTATGCCAGACTATAGCTTCAGAAGAAGAAAGAAAAAGGTTGACCGTGCTAACTAATAAGGAGGAGCTCAGGGTCTTCTTGTTCAAAGTTTTGATAATTTTTGGTTTTAGTGCTCCAGGGTTACCAATTATGATGTAAAAACAAATAAACAAATAAATGAATGAAAAATAATAGGAATGAAAGCCAAGCCAGGTTTGATATCAGTGGGAGTTTTGAATACAGATTGAGCCTGTTCTTGGCAGCTAGCCTCTGTCAGCCTGTTCACTTACTAGTTTGTTTTTTACTCAATTTCCTATTTTTAAAAGCAATTTTTAATGAGCATAAGGGCAGATGTTTTTCCTGGAGAATAAGTTATAGCAGCGTTGGAAGCCACAGACATCTATACCTCCGGGACATTTGTAACACAGAATATATTATTTCTGACACTTAAGAGACTAAGCGGCAGGAAGTCGACTTCAGATTTTTATGGGCTGCAACTGCTAATGGAGCTGATAAAGCTGATTTGTGGGAAAAGTGACTGCAATTGAAATGTGTGCAGATGCATTTACATTAGGGCTTTTTTTTTTAACCAATGACTTCAACCTAGATTTGAGATTTTTTTTGCTTTGCTAAGCAATATCATAATCTGTGAACAGTCAAGTTCAAATCATGTATGCTTGCCTCCTTTCTTTCTCTCTGCTATAGCATATTATTTTGGGAAACCAGAATCAAGTAACCCGACATGAGTAGAAATCATGCTGAGAATTATCTCAGATATAGTTTTTCACTTCAGTTAATGCTGAACAATTGACAGTTGCTTTCTAAAATAATTTTGTCACAACTTCAAGTCAACAAATCAAACAGATGTAAAAATTAGTAATAGGAAAACCCTTGAAAATTCTAAACCTAAATATTTTTGCTATCTCCTTTTCTTGTTTTAGAAAGTATTTGAAAGATGGACACAGCTGAAATAGATATTATCACTGACAAACTTTTTCAATAATTAATTTCCATTCAAAATCTCTAAAATATCAGCATGCTTTTTAAAAGTTTTCGTGCTGCTATTGATGTGAATCTTCTGCATGATGAGCGCAATTCAAAATATAATGTCAGTAAAAATAGTCCTAAGACACAAAAGTTATAAAACTAGTTTTAGTATATCGAACCAAAGGAAAGTGGCCACTTGGGCAGAAAATTTTTAAAAACCAAATCATGCAGTTGTAAAGGTTTGGAATGGTTATTCTTTTCCAGTTAATTGTTTTTCGAGCAAGATCATTTTCTATATAGGATTTTGTCATCAATCAGAATATCAGTGTTGAGTGGGATAGCTATTAAATTTTAGCATTCCTCTAGTCTAAAGATTCTTTATTTTTAATGCTAATCTTTTCCCTTAGCAGAGGATGTTTTTCAACAGCTGCATGGATAGGTTTCCTTTTACAGTACTCTCGATTTGAGAAAGTCTTCAAGAAGGAAATAGAAACGGAGGAAAATATTCCTGCTATGATCCAATTCTACTTTAGAGAATGCAAAGTCTAATTCATTAATTTCTGTAACCCTCTTCTGTTTCCCCCATGCTCCGTAACTGACAGTCTTTTTCCTCTTTGATCCCCATCTTAAGCTGTGGTATTCTTCTGGGGCTACTTTGATAGTTCTGATGCCCAGATGACAACTGTTACACGTTTTATTGAAACTTCAGTTGGGAGAGTTTATACTCTAGAAGTTTTTACATCTCCTCCAAGTAATTCTTTTTTTTTTTGTTTGTTTAGAAATAACCCAAATTTATTTTTTTTTAAATTTATTTCCTTTTTTATTCATAAAACTCCCCATAAACTCATACATTCATGGGGAATCAATACTCAGAGATACTTAGAAACATATTGTTGCATGAGCTCCATAAAAGCTGAAACTTTGTTTTTTATGTCACTATAAAAGTAGCACCCAGAAAAGTGCCTAGTTTGTTGAACAATGAAGGCAGTTGACTTCCTAGTA
>PVHY01028952.1:0-14742 GCA_004024945.1 Uropsilus gracilis | reverse complement strand
GAGGAGGCGTCCACTCTGGGGGGGGGGGTGGACACCTGCCCTCGCCCAGCTGGCTTTGCCCCTAGGGTAGCGGGTGGGGTTCTGTCTCGTGAGCAGGGCCTTGAGACCACCCTGGCACCACTCTGGGGCGGGGCAGAGGCGCCGAGGTGGGCACTGAGACTCGTCCACTCTTCCAGGGTCGGTGGGACTGAACAGAGAGCAGGGTCTGGGCCCAGCCTTCTCTGCCAGGAACTAGGCCGAAAGAGGCTGTTTAAGGCCAGGCACAGTGGCGTGTGCCTGTAAGCGGCAGCCTAGGAAGCCGCGGCTGGGGCCAGGGATCGCGGTTCCAGTTCCGCCAGGGACACGTAGCGAGACCTAGTTCCAAAAAAAAAGCTGGGCATGGTGGCTCGCACCTGTAATCCCAGCTACCTGGAGGCTGAGGCTGGGGATTGCTTGAGTGTGTGGTACCCCGGGCAACGGGAGCCTGCGGTTCCACGGGCAAAAATAGCAAGACCTGGTCTCAAAAAAAAAAAGAGGCCGTTTAGCTGCTTCCTCGGCCCTGTGAGGGGTGGCCGGGCGCCGCGCCCCAGTGGCAACCTGGCCAGCACCGGCAGCCTGGGTCAGCCGTCTGGGTGGGCCCAGGGCTGCTGGCCTGTCCTTCTCCCGGACAGACCCTAACTCCAGTGCCCCCAGCCTTGGCTGCGGACTCCCTCCGCTTCCTGCTTTCTCCCTGCTCCTCCTCCTCCAGGCAGCCAGAGGCCTCCGGGGTTCCTTAGTGCCGGAGTTCCCTCTCTCCAGTCTCTCCAGTTCTGGCTCCAGGTATCCCTGCCTGCCCCCCTCCCCCCCTCAACCCCCCCCCCCTGTTGCCGTGGCAGCCAGCCCTGCTCTGGGCTTTCTTTTCTCCCTTCCTGATCTCAGAACCCCAGCAAGAGCAGCGTGGGGGCCTCGCCAGCCAGGAGAGGGTGGGGAGGCAGCTCGGAGCAGGGCAAGGGGGCCTGGAGACGGGGATTCAGCTGACTCCCAGCAGGCCCCTCACCCTCAAGGTGGCCACGTGGTCGCACGAGCCGGCATTCCCAAGGTGCTTCCTGGGTTTCTTTTTCGAATGTGTCGTTGAGGATTAAGAAGTAGAACAGGGAAAAAAAAAAAAAAAAGAGGGCAAAGGAAACCTGGAAGATGACAGTTGGGCTGGGAGGAAGAAGAGGAGGAGGAGGAGGAGGGAAGAGGTGAAATTAATTCATTAGAAAAACTTGTTTACTGGCTTTGCTTAGGTGCCTCCATTTTAAAAGTCTCCGTTTACAATAAGTCGCTAATTAAAATCCAAAATGAAGCAACAGCTCTGTTTTTTTTTCCCTTCCACTTTAATTGCATGATTTTTTGTGATGTAATTTCTGGAAACACCCAGTGTACCTCACAGGGCTGATTGTTTGATAACCTGAAACCAACCCAAAAAATAAATATATAAATCCAAAGGGAGCTTAAGGTAGGTTGGGAATGACGGGAAGGGCAGCCAGCCGGGAACCGAAAACCCGTCACGACAACAACAATAATAACAAACCTTCCGCATGAGAACGTTTCCCTGACCTAAGCGAGGACAGACATGGCTGCCCCCAACCAGAGCCATCTGGGCATCTCGGGGGGGAAAAATGCTGAACTACAAGCCAGACTGAGCCGGGGGGTGGGGGGGTGGGGGGCGGGGAGCCTGTCCTGTCCTGTCCCCCGCCCCTTGCTCCCCACACACCCCCCTTCCCTTGGTGCTATGGAAAAAGAGCGAAATCCACCTGGAAGCTTCCCTGAATCCCTTCCTAGCGGGGCTCGGGGCGTGCTGGGGCCGCTCTCATCACAGACCTTCCAAGGGGATTTTCTCCGTCCCACTTGTTCTGAACCAAGACGCGGTCCCAAGAGGGGGTACGTGGGGCTGAGACCGTCCCTCCTGGGAGAACAAGTCTCTCCACGCCCACAGCGAGCTGTCCCGGGCTCGAGCTGCCGGCCTGGCTCTTCTGGAAGGTGGTAGGGGAGGGTGGTCCAGGCTAAGAATGGGGTGCCTTGTCTCAGGCAGACAGCCCCGTGGCGTGGCCGCTGCCGCCTTTAAGATGCAGACCTGGGTGATGATTGCAAAACTGCCGAGAAACCTGTCAGGAACGGACTGTGGGCGGGACTGGGCGGGGCTGGATGCCACTGGCAACCTGGCGGCTGGGAGCCTGAGGACCAGCTTTGTCTACCGCCTTGCGCCTGGCCGGCGAACCTGTGGCCATGCTGCCTTTGCTCTCCACCTGAAACCTGGAGGCCCGGCTGGCTAGGAGCCCCCGAACCCCCCCTCCAACCTGCTCCTTTCCTGGGAAGAGGGATTTGCCCCTTTTCAGTTAGTGCTTTCAAAAACTGCATTCTCTCCCTGCTCATAGCTCACGCTCACTGGAAAATACAGGAAAATACAGAAAAAAAAAAACACAGAGAAATGAAAATAATAAAATAGATAGTGTAGTTTCATTCACAGGACGCCCCCACCCCCACATCCCAGCTTGTCCCCCAGTGGTGTGACTTTGAGTCCGTCACTTTTTTCTTTTTTAGAGACTAGGTCTCGCCATTTTTGAGTCGGTCACTTTTAATACTGCTGGACCTCGGTTTCCTCATCTAGAAAGTAGGGGGGAATGAGCGTGTGGGACTTGGGTGGGGGCGGTTGGGGTCACGAGCTGTAGTAAGGACGGAGCCTGGCACACACCGTGGTTAAATATTAACTCTTTGTCTTATTGAAGTTGCTAATAATTATCCCCCTCGCCGTGAGAGAATAGGCTTTTACATTTTTGATTCAGAGTTTTTATATTCACACCGATGTACTCCCTCAAAACCGATGGGGTCCAGCACGGGGGGCCCGCAGCCCCACATGGCTGTTCAAACTTAAATTAACTAAAATGAACTAAACCAAAATGTTCAGCTGCGCCGCCACACAGCTCAGGAGCTCATTCGGCACGTGAGGCCCTGGCTGCCATCGTGGACTGGGCCTCATTCTAAGCTAGAGTCCTCTAGCATCTCACTCATGAGTTCCTGCTTCAGTGAACCTCTGTTAGTCCAGTAGCTGAAACACTCTTCTTCTTGGGTTGAGTCTTTGTTGGGGGGTGGGGGGTTGGATCAGTCTCTGGATTCTGATTGGATGCACCGGGTCATCTTCCCTGACATTCGCCCCATGGGGCTTCCTGATTGGTGGCAGGCAGTGAAGGATTCTGGGAAGATCAGGGCCTTGCCTGTTGATTCGCTCCCAGTGATGGCTCCAGGGGAAGGGGTGGGGCTCTGTCCCTCCCCCCACCCAGTTGGCCTTGGCATGGCTGGAACAGCTGCCCCCACACCCCGGGGGGGTCCCTTCAGGCTGGCTGGTCCACATCCTCACCCCTCGGGGTGAAGACCAAGGACAGAACCTGCCTGAGGTAGTGATAATGAGCACTAATGACCTGCCCTCCCCTCACCAAAGGGTCCTTGCCCCCCCGGGGGAGCCCCTTAGACTGGGTGGCTGTTCTTGATGGGGAGTGAATCCCATAGTGTGGGGTTCGCCCGGCTCCCCAAGACCTGTGCAGGCCGAGCGAGGGTCTTGGGAATGATGGCGAGATTCCAGGTGGGGTGCGGGGACCTGGCAGACCTTGCCCTGGTGGGGGACCGTCCCGTGACTTGGCTTGGTGGGAGGGGTTGGGGTGGCGCCGGAGCCTCGTCTCCGGCTGGGCTGCGTGGCCGAGGGCAGCGCTCTGGGTGGGGGCCTGGCCGGAGAAGTGATCCCCGGGGCAGTGGGCAAGACAGATAGGGAGCGTGGAAGCCGGACCTGCTGATGTGGTCCTTTCTGCTCGCAGCGGATCATAAAATATGGCTCAGATTTTCATTACGGACTCTATCGATTATCTTCTGGGGCGGATGAATTATAGAGAACATTAAATTTTTTTTTTTTAAAAGCAAGTGAGAGAGGAAATATCTGAATGAGTTTGGGTGGTCGATGGCAGAAAGGGCTGAGCCACCAAACCTGCGTGGCCTCTGGCTCCGAGCAGGGCGAGGCCCGGACCGTGGCGGCCGGCTGCTCCCTGCCCCTTCCTGGGCCGGTGCTCTCTCCCCGGCCGCCTGAGTCCCCTCCCGGCACCCTCCCGGCTCCTGGGCAGGCAGAGGATGGGCCCGTCGGTGATGGAGTTCTCACTCAGAAAGAGAACCGCGTCCAGGCTCTGGGCCTCCCTGGCGGGGAGGTGAGGCCCAGCTCTGCTGCTTTCCCGCCAGGTACCCCCTGATTTGGGGGAGAGCCTGGCTGAGCACAGGGAAGTTTCGGGGGCACCTGCCACCAAGTTCCTGGGCTTGGGACTGGCGTGGGAGCTCCTGGGAACATGATGTTTGTCCGCTGGCCGTCTCGGCATCTCTCTGCTTTCATCCACCAGGTTAGAGGATCCTGGATTTGGGGTTTGTGTGCGTGTGTGAACTTGGAAAGAATGCGGGTCCCCAGCCTTGTAGAGGAGCCTCCTGGATACCCACACCCGCCGGCCTCCTCCCACCCCTCCCCTCTCCTTCCCGTGCTGGACGTTGGCACGGGTGTCAGGCTGACCACCTTCGTATGGCCTTGGCTGGGTCACATCCCACTCTGATCTTACTTCCTCGACTATCCAGTTGAGATAATAACCTGCCTCGCTGGCTTCTTGTGCTGACGATACTGAGGTATTAAGGTCTTTAGCGCTAGTGCCTAATAAACACAAGCTGTGATTCATCCCCTCCGTGGTGGCGGAGTCTGGAAATCTGTCCCCCTCCCTTGGAAGATCAGGTTTATTGATCCTGATTGATTTGATCAAGTGCTCCTGGAGCATCCTGGGTGCCAGGTGCTTTTCCCAGCAGACTGCACATGCCACATCCTGGAATCCACCTCACCATCTGCAGGAGGAACAACTACTAGCTCCATTTTACTGATGGGGAAACTGAGGCACAAAGCGGTTAAAGTAACTGACCCCGGCTCACACAGCTTGTGAAGGCAGAGGCGGGACTCCCAGCTGGTAGTCTGGCTCCAAAGCTTGTCCCTGGAGCCCCCCCGTGTGCTGCCACCCCAGGGACCTGGTGGGGTGACATCGGTGTGTGCGCCGTTGGGATCCCCGTCGCGGTCTCTGTCTCCTGCCGACCCCACTTCCTGACCCGTCACACTTGCCTGAGGGAGGTGGCTCTTCCGGTCATCAGCTCCCCCGGCAATTTCCGGGGCCTTGTTCTGGGAGGAGCCTTGCCCCCCACCCCCACGCCGTCCCCTCACCCCAGCTTCACCCAGGCTGCTGTGAAAGGTGGTGGTTTCCATGGACATCCGTCTCCCTCCGGCGACACGCCCTTTTTTGTATGACTGTTCCCTGGAGTTGATTGTTTTTGGCATCCAGCTCGGTAAACTCATCCAACAATTAAAATGGGGGAGGGGCGCACCCGAGAGGAGACAGTAGCTGCGGGGTGGGGGGGGAGGGGGGCCCTGGGGTTCCGTCCTGCCCTGCCCCCTGCGGCGGCTGGATGGCACCTTAAGTGCAGACAGGCCCTGTCACCCGCCGACCAGGGTTCCGCTTCCAGGGGCCTGAGGATTTCAAACGGCAACGCTGGACCTTTGCCCTGGCCCCAGGGCCGCCCCCCACCCCGGGCCCCCCGGGCCGTGCCCGAAGCCGGTGCCGCCACCCCGGAGCGGGCCCGGAGCCCCGCCACCCCGGCTCGGGCCCATTTGAGTATCTGCTGGCCTTGTTTCGGTCGATTGTGTATGTGTTTGCTCTGTTTGTGTGTACATCAAATACCATCAGATGCCTCCTGCGCTGGGCGGACCCGTCCCAGCGGCGTGAGATCACAGATGAAAAATGCAGTGAAAAACACTTTCGTGCCACAACACATCACGTCGGATTTTTTTGTATTAAGATGTGGATTTTTTTATTGTTTTCTCTTTCCCCTCTCCATGCGGCCCCGGAGTTGGGCAACGTGCGCGTCTGTGTTTTTGTTTTCTCCCCGGGTGGTTTCTGCCATCTGCTCATTAGGGCCCTGGCCGCTCCCCTCCCCGGCCCAACCTTCCACCCCTTCATCCGTCCTGGGGCCGCTCCCGGCGTCTTCGCTGGCTTTCGGGGGCTGGCGGGCGCCTCTGCACACATTCGCCCAGGCGAACACTGGGATCCCTGCGGCCTGGCTTCTCAAACCCTGTCCCCCCGCTGCGGGAGAGGTAATGGACATCCCTGCGCCTTCCCTCCCGGACCCACCCCGGGATAGAGGGCCTTAGCCGGCCCCCTGTGGGGAGACAGGAGACGGAAGTGACCCCACCCCTGACTTAGAGTGGCTTTTGCTGGCTGGCCCCCGTCCCCGTCCCGTGAGATGACAGGTGGCCACGGGTGGGCCCCAGTCCCTTCCCCCCCAGGAGTCCATGGCCACAGCTGGGACCCCAGGTGCACCGCCACCCGCCTCGCAGCCCAGCCCACGGAAGGTGGGAAGGCCCTCCCCTGGATGTGATCTCTGGGTGCTTCTTGCTTGCAGAGTCGGGGTGTCTAGAGTCCATTGGGAAGGCAGGAGAGCTGAGGTGCCCCCAGGACGGGGGGGGCAGCGCCGGGTGTGAGTAGGGACGGAGGGCAGCCGTCCCAAGTCCAGGCCTGACCATGCCCTCAAGCTGGTGTCCTCTGGCACATCACCTGCCCTCCCTGCTCTGCCCACAAGGACCGTGACCCTTCCCAGAGCTGGCGGGGTCCCGCATGCCCGGCCCTCCTCAGTGCCCGGCTGCTGGGGTGTCTGGTGGCTGTGTCCACCCTCCCGAGGTGCTGGGCGCGCTCCGCGGCTCTTGTGGCGTCCGCTGAGGAGGCCGCGGCCGGCTGTCTCCTGGAGGCTGCACGTTATTCAGCCGCGGTGCTCAGGGAGGAGCAGGGCTCGCGCGCCGCCGGCCTGGGCTTCGGGGACCTGAGGAGAGCGGAGCGTGAAGTAGCCAGAGGAGGCGGGGGCTTGGGTTCCCGCTCCTGGCTTGGGCTCTGGGGCTGTGCTCCCGGGCTGTCCGCTGGGGCCGAGCCTGGTGCAAGTGCCGGGGGCACCACAGCAAAGAAGGCCGCTCTGCCCTCAAGGGGCAGGAGAGTCGCTGGTGGCGACAGGCGCTGCGAGTGGCTGGGTCTGGTGCAGGCTGGGACGTCGCCCAGAGGGATGCGCACGTGGCGGCCGGGTGGGCCTGGTGGGAGGTTCTGGAAGGTTACGCTGAGGAGACCTGGAAGAAGGGGGTGGTGGCAGTTGCCAGTGTTTCCAGAGCGCTTCTAGCACCTTCCCCGGCACATCCCAGGGGAGGAGGGAGGAGGTGTCCCTCCGCTCACCGAGGGACCGGCTGGGACGCGCCTGGCTCAGCCCACAGCAGAGCTGGGCTCTGGGCCCCAGCCCAGCACTGCTCCTGCCCCTGCACATGTCTTCACACCTCTGCGCCCCGAGGCTGCTGGCCAGGGCCGTCCCTCCAGCTGCACCCACTGACCCGTCTCCCCAAGGCCGCCCGGGGCCTGCGCTGTGGGCGGCGGTGTCCACCAAGGGCCCTGGGCCGGTGCCCTGGTTGGGGAAGTGGGTCAGGCAGCTGGGCTGGGGACAGACCCGGAGCCAGGCCGCACCCTGGCAGGGCTGGAGGTGGCGGGGACGGGAAAGACCGGGAGCAGGAGGAGGTGACCACACCCTGTGTGTAGAGGCTCGTGCTGCTGAGGCCAAGGCCTCCGCCGGCCTGGCCAGGCCTCCTCTGCTGGAGAGGAGCCCGCTGGGAGGTAGAGCTCCCCTCATCCCAGGGCCTGAGGCATCGGGCTGTGCGTGTGCGTGTATGTGCGTGCGTGTGTGCGTGTGGTCACACTGGGGTCTTGCCAGCGCTTTCCAGGGCCTGGGGTTTCAGGCTGTGTGTGTGTGTGCGCATGTATGTGCGTGCGTGTGTGTGCGTGTGGTCACACTGGGGTCTTGCCAGCGCTTTCCAGGCCTGGGGCTTCGGGACTGCCTGTCTTGGCCTTCTCTTGAGGGAAGCCTGTGAGCGAGGGGGTCCCGGCCGCCTGGGGGAGAGGCGGGTTCAGGTGGGACAGGCGCCGCCCATTGGGGGCCGGATCTTGGAGCAGAGACCCCTGCTGAGGAGCGTTGTCCGGCTGGGGCTGAGGCGGCTGGGGCTGAGGCGGGCAGGCAGCCTCCTCAGGCTCCAGCTCCCTGGGCTCGGGGCTGGGGGCGGGGCCTGCGCTGACAGGCAGGAGCGGCTGAGCTCTGAGGAGCGGAGTCTCCCAGTGGCCCTGAAGTTCCCATTAAAGTGTTTTTTCCTCTTTTTTAAAGAAAAAAATATTCCCAAACTGGAAAACAAAGGAAATCCACTTCCCCCAAATCACACGAAACTCACATTAGGGGCCTGGCGGGAATCCATGGAAACCGGAAACCCGCCGTTAACCCTGTAGGAGCCACAGGGTGGGGTGGGGGCTGGGCCGGGCCAGCCCTGGGCCGCTGTCACACGCCCTGCCCCCCGCCCCCAGGGGGTCTCCACCAGGGAGGGCAGAGCAGAGGTGGGGTGGGCGCCTCGCTAGAAGCCTCGTCCTGCACCTCTAAGCAGGACGCCCCCTGCTACGCCCACTGGCCGAGAGGAGGGTTCGTGCGCTCCGGGAGGCCAGGAGGCTGGGGGATCCCAGGAGGGCTGGGCAGGTCGGAGAACCTGCTGGGCAGCTGCCCACACCATGCCACCCTGCAGTCAGCCAGGCCCACTCACGCCTCGGGAGCAGCCGACCCGGGGATGCCGTAATAGAGCAGAGGGGGAGGAAGCCGAGAGCTCAGCCGCCCCCTCCCGCGCCACCAGTGCAGGGTGGGTGTGAGAGCAGCCTTGGGGGGCTGGCACCCCACTCTCATGCCCCCCCCACGCCACGCCCCGGGCCTGGGAGCGTGCGCACCCCAATTGATGGCCGGCGTGTCTGCGTTTGCACGGACCAGGGTTCAGTTTTCTAAAAAGGCTGAAAATATTTACAGGTTTGAAGTTGAAACGCAAACAGGAAAAGCCCTTTAAAAAGTGAGCGTCGTGGATATTCAAAACAGGAATCGCCATGGAAACGCCACAATATTTGCTTAAATTGACACAAAGGTTGCCGTAGCCGGTAGCCGGGCACCAACTTTCTTTGGCCACATTTTTCTGGCCCAGCCCCTACCGCACGTGAATCTCAGCAGCCCCCCCCACTCCCCGGGGTCTGGGCCGCGTGGATGGGTGGGGGGGGGCGAGGGGAGAGGGACCAGCTCTCCGCCCAGGGTGGCTGCAGGGCCACCTGTTTGTAGCGACTCCATCAGGTCACCGGGGGGTCAGAGAGCAGCTGGGAGCCATGGAGGGCCAGTCTGGAGGGAGGGGAGGCCGGGGAGCCGGGGGCTCTGCTGGTGCGTGGGTCAGACAGGCTCCCAGTGCCAGCTCCACCCATGGAGGGCTGACCTTTTACCCCGGTGCCAGCTCAGGGTGTGAGCCTCTGTTGTTGCTGGGGGTGGCACCTGGCTGGTCTATTATTGTTTCTACCTGTTTGATTCTTTTATTGGGCGCGACAGCGGTGCTGCGATTGGCTAATCGTTGTGCAAAGGGTGCATGGGTTGTGGGGCCGGGCATGGCACGCACGGTGGCACTGCCATCTGCTGACGGCCAGCCAGGGCCCCGGAATCCGACCTCACTGGCCGGTGACCGCGCAAGGTGTCGGAACTGACCCCTCCGGGGTCCTCTGTGGAGTGGCCGCTGACGACCCGTTCTCCCATCTTGTTTCGGCAGGCAAACCCACCCCGCTGGCTGAAGGCAAAAAAAGGCCTGCTCCGCCCGCTGCCCGTCTAGCAGCCCGGCCGCTGACCCCGCCTGCCCAGGGGGTCCCGCAGCTCCAGTGGCGTGTGTTGGCATGGACTTCGGGCTCCAGTCTCTTGGAACGCAAAGGTAGTGGAATGGCTCCCGAGGTCCCGAGACGTTGCGGGGGAGGGTGGGTGGCGCGGGCCGGCCAGTCTGAGGCCTCCCTGGGCGAGGGTCTACGTAGGGTCCCCCACCCGCTCTGGATGGGGGGTGAGAAAGTGCAGGCTCGGCCTCTGCGTGGGGCTGTAACTTGCCGTCAGTCTGTGGCTCTCTCGGCTCTGTGTTGGGGTCTCCCGTAAAGCAGAGCGGTTGGAATAACCCCCCTCTCGGTCCCCTCCCGGCAACCCTTGCCTGATGCTGAGTGGCACTGGCATGGGGGGGCTGCCCAGGCCCCCCCAACACCACTCTGGAGCTGAGCTCCGCGCTCCGGCCCGCGTCGTCTTTGGGCCCGGTAGGTCTGTCCACTGCGTGTGCAGAGGCCGCTCTGCTGGGCTCCTGGGGCCTCCCTGGTCCTCCAGGTCAGGCCGGGCTGGACCCTCCAGAGAGAAGCCGCTGGCTTGGTGACCGCCCCTGGCCAGGGGTGTGCGTCTCTGCGGGGACTCCCAGCTGTCACCCGCGGACACCAAAGGTGGCGTTTCTCAGGGAGGGCAGTTGCCACACCGCAGGTGACTTCCCACGTATTGTCATTAGTCATTGTTCTCCTTGAGTCTGAGGAACCGGCCTGGAAGGCTGGTGTTTGTGGAGCTGATGGACAAGGTCTCGGGTGGGGGAGGGCGAGGCTGAGGTCTGGGGCATGGCTGGGAGGGCACAGCTGGGAGCAGCTCCTCCCCCGTGTGCCAGCCAGTCTGGCTCCCCCCAGCCTCCAAGCCCCCCCCCCCGTGGGTGCCCCGCCAGGCACGTCCCACCCCTCCCCTGCCAGGCGCAGCAGCTCTGGCCTTTGAACTGGCAGGGGGAGCCACTGCCGAGGTGAGTGGCTTGGTGCCCCCTGGGCTTTGATGGAGCCCCAAAGCCGCCATCTTTCCTCGCCACCTTGGGGACCAGCGAAAGCCTGGATCCGGCCCTGGGCTTGCAAAGCAGATGTCACCGCGGCCTGTGGGTTGCTGGGGTGCCGCTGACTCCTGGTGCCTGAGTGTGGCCTCTCTCCAGGACCGGGGGGCCCACGCGAGGGGTCTCCTGAGGCCGGGGAGGGGGTGTTGGCGTGCAGGGCCGGGGCGTCCTGCTGGGTGCGCAGCTGCGTCCACACCTTCCCCGGCTCGGCTTCCTCGGGGATCGCGGGTTCTGGGAAGCCCAGCCCGCAGGTTCCCTCGCCGCCGGGGCCCCAGCCCCGTCTGCACCCCACCTGCGCGCAGGGGGCCGCCGCGCCTGGGAAGCCCCCTTCGGGGGTGTCTGCTGCCCCGCCGCACGGCGGCTTCTTGTTGTCTTCGTTCCCGCAGCAAAACACGCCCATTAGCTCTCCCTTTCCGAAGTTTCCACTTGCTGTTGACTCCCAGGGGCCTAGCCAGCTGGGATTTGCGCCCGGCAGAGGGTATGGGCTCCAGGCGGCCTGGGGGACTCTGGCATCCTGGCATCGGCTGTCTTGGGAACCCGCAGGCTCTGACGAGAATGTCCTGGCCGGGCCCCTCCTCTCTCACCCGGCGCGGGGGCTGAGGGGCCGCTGCTGACTCGCCCTTCGGGGCGGGGGTGACCCGTGCCCGTGGGTGTCCTGCCTGCCACTCTGGAGCGTGGACAGGTGTGCGCCAGCCTGGTCCGCGGGCCTGACCCTGTTTAGCGCCGACTGTCTTCTTGGCTGGCTGCGGGCGGGGCTCTGGCCGCGCTGGCTCGCACACGCTCGGTCAAGGAGGCCGGGGTCCTCTAACTCAGGCCGTTGTTGCTGCCAGCGCGGGCTCTTGGGAGGCGCCTGCTGGGGGGTGGGCAATAGGCTGGGGAAGCCAGGGGGAGAGGGGGCCTCTTTAGGGCGGTCACCGGTAGCCGGGGTTGAAGGCTGCGGGGTGGACGGCCATTCAGAGAGCAGGCAGAACCGCAGGAGGACCCACGGGCTGAGAGGCCCCTTTCGGGAGCCCCAGCGTCAGGCCGGGGTTCGTGGCTGGGTTTGGCCCGTGGGGAAGTTGGGGTTTCGTTCTGTGGGTGCCTGGAAGCCTGGAAGCCGCCGGTGGGTTTTCAACAGGGAGCTGAAATGAGCAAGTTGTTGTGTCTGAATGATCCTGGGACGGGCGGGGGGAGAGCAGGCTGGATGGACGCTGGGGGGCAGCCCGGCGGGGAGGTCACTGCACCCCCAAGTGAGAGACTGCGGCGGAGACGAGAAGGGGGGCTGGAGAGGAGGGGGCGAGACCCCGCGTGTGCAGGGACACTCAGCTGGACATGCCGATGGATCGGACGGTGGGGAAGGGACAAGGCTTTGGGGGGACCCGCCACTCCCCACTCCCCTGATGTGAGAGCCGCCCTCTTGCTCTGCCCCCCACACCAGCAGGGCCGGAAACAGCTATGGTCTCAAGGTGAAGGTCTGTGGGTCTGGGTTGGGGCAGGGGGGCGCATCCCAGCCCTGCCTGGCCTGGTCAGCACCGCGTGGAGGCCTGACCCAGGGTCTGGGCCCACAGCCCATGCTCCTTCCGGGCCGCAGACGCTGCGGGCTTCTGGGCTTGTGCTGTGTGCTGAGCCAGGTCCACGCTGGGGCCTGGGGCCTGGGGCCGCCCCTCGCCGTGGCTTCCAAGCTCTGGGCTTCACAGCGGAACATCCGTGCAGCGCGTGGGTCGTGTCCGGGAGCCGGACACCCCGACCTCCGTGGTCAGCGCTGAGACCCCTCGGCTCCGTGGACATGGGTCCGGGGCTCGGTCTCCAGGCGCCTCCCCTGAGAGCTGCCAGCCCTCGCGGGGTGAGCTGCCACCGGCGTCTGGTCAGAAACAGGCCACAGCCGCTCCTCTCAGGCCGCCCCGAGTCCTGGCACCGCGGCCTGGGCCCCTGCGGGCGAGCGGGCTGCCCCGGCCTCCAGGCTGAGAGGCCTGCGCAGCGCAGACCGCCTCTGGCCAAGCCTGGACGACAGGGGCCCCGCGAGCGCTCGCCCCGCCGGTCGCATCTTCCTGGCCTGTGGGCCAGCTCAGCCCCCCAGGATAGCTCCCGAGGCCCGGCCTCGGCGGGGGTGGCCGGAGGAGCAGCAGGCGGGCCGGCGGCGTCCGGGGGGTGGCGGGGACGTCCCGGGCATGCAGCTGGTGCCTGCTGAGGGGGCGGCAGCCAGCCTTCCTGGGTGCGTCCGCTGGCATCAAAACACGCCGAGCCATGGGGGAGGGTGTGCCGGGTGGGCAGGCCGCGTCTGCGTGGGGGGGAGGCGCCGCTCGCCGCCTCCGTGGCCTGCGCTGGCTCCGCGGCCCGAGCCCTAACTGGACTGGACAGTCTCCTCTGTCCTCTGGCTTTTCTCTGCCCTCCGGGCTCACGGCTGTGCTGGGGGCGTGGGGAGGGGCAGGAGAGGTGGTGCCGGCGGAGACGGGTGGGGGCACCGTGTCTGGAGGACAGTGGCGGAAGCCCCTTGGGGCAGGGCGGGGCCTGGCTGGGCGATGCTCTGGGAAGTCACCCTTCTGGTTCTGACCTGCCAGGATTCAGAGCTGCTGCCGCCACCCCTGCCCTGCGCCGCCTTGCTGGCCCTCCTGCCACCTGCCCGGCAGGGTCCGGGAGCCCCGAGGTCCACCAGCGCAGGGCCAAGGGCAGAGGGGGCCTGGGAGGGAGCGCCCACCTGTCCACCTGTCCGGGGCCACCTGTCCGGCGGCCTCCGGTGGGCAGAGGAGCCCAGCCTCTGCCCGCGGCCTCCGTGGAGCTCGCGGAGGTCGCCCTGGCCCGTCGGCTCCCTCCCGAGCGTTGCTGCAGCGCCACCATCGTCTCGGCTGCCCCCGTCCCAGCCTCTCCCGGTCCCTGCGGCCACTTGCCTTCGCGCCCTGTGCCCGTGCGCTCCTGGCCCGGGTGACAGTCCGGGCCGGGGACCTCCCTGGCATGCGTGGCAACTGGTGGCACCCTAGGGTGGCTGCCCTCGGGCGCTCCACGCCGTGCCGGCTCCCCCCTGCCCCGCCGAGCCCTGCGTCCTGGCCTCCCCTGCTCGCCAGGCCCCCCACCCCACCCCCGGCCTCCTGGCTTGGTTTCCTGACCCTTCTTGCCCCTCGGCCGCGCGGCAGGGCAGCTGGTGCCGGGGCCGCTGCGGCCAGGGCAGGTGAGGGAGGCGAGGCGCAGTGAATCATTAGTTTCTTCTCCAGAAATGCTAATCGGGGGAAGCAATTAGAAGCAACTTTTCCCTCAGTATCTGCGCGCGGCGCTGGTAATGAAGCCGAGGGCCGCTGCGGCTCGGTGTTTCAGCTTCAGCGACTCAAGTCAAAACAACCCAGGCCCAGGAGTTTGCCGGCAGCTGAGCTGGGCCCTGGCGGCAGCGGGGCGCCCAGGTCCCCGTCCCCTACCGCCTGGCCCAGCCTGTGTGGCTCCCAGGAAGCAGTCCCGGCCGGGGCGGGGGGGTTCTGGGTGTCCCCAGGAGTCCCGAGACTGGCACATGTCCTCGGGAAGAGGCTGGCACCCAGGCAGGGGAGCAGGTGTGCCCGGACAGAAGTGGGGGTGCTGCAGCCGTGTGGGGCGGGGAGAGGTCCAGGGGGCCCAAGGAGCTCCCCGCAGGGGCACAGGGGTCGGGACTCCAAGGCAGGGGGTTCAGAGCCGGAAGGGGCGGGGGAGCCCCACCTCCACCCTCAGGTGGCTCACCCCTCGCCCGTTCACCCAGCGCCGCGGGTTTTCTGCAGAGGGAGACCTTCAGAAGCGAGACGTGGCTGTGAGTGTGCGCAGGATGGGGACGTGCGTCCGGAGGGATGTGTGTCCAGAGGGACATGTGTCTGGAGGGATGTGTCCGGGTGGAACATGTGTCCGGGTGGAACGTGTGTCTGGGAGGGACATGTGTCCGGGTGGGACGTGTGTCCGGAGGGACGTGTGTCCAGAGGGACATGTGTCCGGAGGGACGTGAG